>JAECUM010048770.1:0-19747 GCA_016617855.1 Megalonaias nervosa
ATATATATATATTATAGGATAAAATAAATGTGGGTGGCTTTACATGGTAAAAACAAATCGATGCGGTCAGTAATGTGTGAATGAATACTGCTGGATACATCCTGAACGTATTCGTAGGGGGTGGTGGTCCCGTTCCATGCAAACTATAAAGGTCGACATGCCTTGAAAAAAATTCATTATGCAAAGAATGTGGTGTTCGCAAACTACGATGGAAACTGTTACGAAACTACCAAGTTGCACGTTCGTGGGGATCAGTCGTGATTTTTGTTTAGAGTGGAGATATCAATTCCTATGTGTACAATGACAACCACGTAACAGTATTTCAAACACGTGATGGTTTCATACGCGGTCGGCACTATGAGTTTTGATCGTGTAGCTGAGCCAACAAGAATTCGCTGCATTGAGTATGTTTCATTTTTCCCGTTGATGCCACTTTCAACTTTTCTCATAGATGTGATTGAACCTATCACCGACACTCTCCAACGACGAACGCTGGAACATAGCATCGAAGAACGATCAAGGAGGCTGGCGATCTATTTGATACCTTTGCGGTGAGATACTAATATTAGTTAATGTGGCGTGCGGTGCACTTTTTGAGTATCGCAGATTGAATAGTGAAGAGTATCCGGTTGTATTTCCAAAGACGCTATTGGACCTGGAAGATCTTTCCAATAATGTCAGAATGTCGTAGGACGTTAATAACGAGCAGTATCCATGTATACATTAACTTCAACGCAGTGGTGTGGAAAAAAGTAATTATTATTTTGAATTATCGATATCAATATTCTTTCTTTCTTTCTTCCCCCCTCTCTCTCTCTCTCTCTCTCTCTCTCTCTCTCTCTCTCTCTCTCTCTCTCTCTATATATATATATATATGAGATATATTGATGTACATATAATGAGAATGTATATTTTTAAATGTGTGTGTGTGAAGGTTATTGGCTGAGTATTGCAAAATATTTGTTACGAGTGCATGTGGCAAGGGAAACCGGAACTTGTAAGGGCATCCCACCCCACATGTACGAGGGCCCAATAATTTTCCATACTCAGTCAATAACCTTTTTATTTATACTTAAAAACAATCACATTAATCGTTCTGTTATGTTTAAAGGGAATAATACAACTGAAATAATAAAATTATTTTGTTTCATTTCAGATTTTACATGTTCTTAAGTTTCTGAATGA
This sequence comes from Megalonaias nervosa, assembly GCA_016617855.1. NCBI lineage: Eukaryota > Metazoa > Mollusca > Bivalvia > Unionida > Unionidae > Megalonaias > Megalonaias nervosa. Next base: position 1,186 of record JAECUM010048770.1, read on the forward strand.
AACCTGAGTAGAGCGCATTACTAAACACTATTTCTCTACATGTACTATGAAAGCTCGCGTCAGCAGTAAACAAAACGTACCTTGCTAAAGAGAATGGAATGTTATGTAGTCAAAGAAAACCAACGAAATATTGAACAAGAAACAATTGATGAAATGTTTCTGTGTCCTGTGCATGATTTTATTTGGTGGCGCTCCGGGCTTTGAGAGTGTAGTTACTGTTGTTTTCCTGACGGAGTGATGCTCGATTCTACTCTGAAGCCTCGCATTTTTTCTACCAGCGACCTTCATCAACGTCCTCAGGGTATTCTGTCCCATCGGTCTTGGGTAATAGCTCAAAGTCAGGTTTAATATTCATTTGGAAGTCGCTGTGTTTCACGAGATTCCAATTACAGTTAAAAAGAATGTTATTCAGATTGAATATATGTACACCGTTACATGAAACAGAATATGCTCAGGCACCTGCTGATTGATACATTGTATCTAGGGTTGCTCTCTCTCTCTCTCTCTCTCTCTCTCTCTCTCTCTCTCTCTCTCTCTCTGTATTTTTTCTTGCAATTTAAGTCCTTTGTTTCTTTATTTAATTTTGGTGGTGTCGACAAGTATATATATTTTTCAAATTTAAATCTGGATGAGAGATATATCTAGCCGTCACATCTGAGTATGGAAGCCAAACGTTAACTAAAATAGTCATTCAATAGATATGGGTGGATGTTTTCTATTGTACTATGCTTTCTTCACATTCCATGACCATATCTGAACATTTTTTACATCTCGTTGCATCGGCGCATCATGGTATTGTGGGTTTTTTTTCTGATTTATATGAATTTTCCACGTCACCTGGACTTATTGGTAGATATCTTGCCTCCACCTTTATCTCTTCCTCAACAGATGAATATATAAATCTATCTGTTCGGGACTCATCCAGAGCAATCCGTTGAAAACGTCAAAATTTTAGAAGTGGTCAGCGTTCGTTGCCATTTTTATTTCGAATTAGACAAAACTATTTTTTCGAACGCGGGCACATTTTAATCATATAAGGAAGCGGTGAATACTTTGACTTAACAGTTTTTCCCCAGATGTATCTCCTGGTGATCTGAATTTGGTCTTGCCGACTAACCCTGTTTATTTGCAGTGTAACAATAACATGCTGTCGCGATTGAGGTTGTCGCTAACGCATCAAGACGTGCATTTGTTTGATATGTGCGTGAGGCGCTGGATGAATTTGTACGTGCTTGATCGAGAAGAACAATTAATCTTCGGCGACAACAAGGAATAAACAACGACGATCGTGGATCACTACGTAGCAATTCCCATGCGAGCAATGAATTTTCGCACGTCTGTGTACCACGCAGTTTTTTGAAGTGGTCTTCGCGAGCTTGTTTTGAGTATGTTCAGACCAATGGCCCACAAAGCACTTTTTACTGCATTGCAAGACAGATGGACATCAATTTCATCGACGTCGTTAAAGCGCTTGACTAATCAGAATAATTTGCCCGTTTCGAAATTTTCTCTGATATTATTTCACTTTCACCATATATAATGTTGTGATATTGGTGTGTAACTTACTTGTTCTTTCTGAAAAAGTAATTTGTTTTAAATCCCCCGCACAAATACACACACAGAAAGAGCACCCCGTCCAACACGAGGGCCACGATCTTCTTTCTTGAGATCTGCATTCCCCCCGCGCGTGTAAATGGTCCCGCAAACTGCAGTTGGAACCCGAAGATGTGCCCACCCACAGCGTGTTGAAAATTGTTAACCAGGCACGACAACGACTACACATAACAAGGCATGCAGGCATCCCCTGTCGCCGGTGGAATGTTACGGCCAGCATGCTTCCTGTAAGTTTTGGATGTCAATCATGTGTTAAGACTATATGGTCACAAATTGAGTAACAGAAAGAAGCAAAATAAAAAAGGTTTGTAAAACGAAGCAAACAATAGAATTATTAATAATATGAAAGAACATGTGAGAATAAATTACAATATTATGAAATGAATTCAAAATAATCCTGAATAATTTCTATTAAAGTCCTAAGAAATGAAAAGTTTCAAATAAATTTCAACACGCTGAAATGTACTGGTCCGCCATGAATCGAGACGTTATCAAAAAGGCTTTGCCCAGACCACCTGTGAATAATTCTCAATAGAATAGTTCCAAAATAATATTATATTCCAATGAGCACTTTCTGTTTCCACAGAATAGTCCAAACAAAAGCTTTCCCTCTCAGATATTATCTAAATACAGCATAAAACACGTATGCAGACTTGACGTTACAGCAGTATCACAAGAAATAAGAATGACTCCAAAATAGAAATGAAATCTGATTGCTCTGGTCTTTATGTACAGATTCAAGAGTCTATTAAGACTATATGTCACAATAAACCCCACGTGACATATGTTGCTACTCAATCTATTTCAAAATACTTATTCATGTGACCTAACTCATCCAATAGGAATTAGCTTATTTCTTTTAAGATGCTACTTGTCCAGTGGAAAAAAGGCCGAATCTTGCCAACATATTTACTAATAATTATATTATTAGTAACTGTCAACACACACGTAAGCATCTATTTATATATCCTATGCAATTTTACGTTCTAAATATCGTATGATAGACCCTGTGCACGTATACCAAATCAAGCTAGTACAATTTAGTCTTGAATTAAAATTACAAAAATTAGACAAAATCATTTACCAGGAATTACAAAAAAAATATAGATATACATAACACTGACTGACATCATATTTGTTTTCTTCACGATTTCTAATTTATAACCATCACGATGCATTTTGTTCTATGACATTACAGAAAAGGTGATTAACTGACTTAATTATGCAAGCATGAAAACTATCGCCCCAGTCTAAAGCAATGGAAATAAAATCATATGTCTCGTCTGATTATTGTATATTATGTAATTTTAAGAATATGATGACTGTTGTACTAGTTAATTATATTTTTAATGGCTGCTTGGCTTATTTTTATAACACCTCACTAGTTGGGGTTTCGTGTTTATTTGTCCACCTTGTCTAATCATGTCATGTATAGCAAGAATTACCTGTAAAAACTGGAACGTGCCTGAAGCTAATCAATACAATTTTAGGAAAAAATGTCCTTTTGTGCACATGTATATTTCTTGTTCCTATTCTATTTTAAACGACAATCGTGCATTTATTTTTTGTACCAAACAGACTTTGCTGTATTCTTGTACAGAGGACAAATTTAATTTTTCAATAAACACTTCAATGTGATTTGTATATCAAGTATCGGTGGTTTTGATCAATGTTTGTGTTCAGGTCATATTGTTCGTCGATTGTGCTGCTTGTTGAAACAAACTTTGGGTAGGAAGGACATTCGGGTTATAAGATCACGTTTTTTAAATTACTTTAGATATTTTATAATCATCTGCAACTCTAGTGATCTGTGTCTAGAGTGAGCTTATTTCACGAGGGTGGGAAAAGTTTGAACTTTTTACGCCGTATAGAGTCACTTCATGAAGAATTCATCTCAACAGATGGTGGGAAATGCCTTCATCTAGTTGTTCAATCGGAGAGACCCCTCAAGGGCTAAGGGCTAAAATAGCTAGAAGCTTGAAAAGGGCTTACATATAAATAGTTGTTCAATCGGAAATATTAGTTAGTTTAGTTGCGTTAAAAGTAACACATGAATTCAGTATGATCAGTATCTTGGGAACGAGAATAAAAAACTGTTAGGTAGTTGTATAAGCCTTAGGCAAATAGTGACACAGCAAGGTGTTGACGGTCATTTGAGGTTTGTTACAAAACGTTACACATCAAAACATTGCAACACTGCACTTAAACACCTGAATTGATCATATATTGAGTGGCGGTGAACGTTGTTTGTATTACGAATATAAATGGGGAATCTTATAATGAAACGAAACAAGATCCCAGCACATAAATCGCTAGAATGTCACATGGGAATGGGTAATTAAGTGTGTCTTGCAAGTAGCAGTATGATAATGCATATGTAGATGATTTATAAAGACTATTTCTTTGACAAAATTGTATGCTGGATCAAATTGTATTTGTCTAGCTCAGTGGTATCGGAATTGCAAACGCTAGAATCGGTAAGTATTCATTTCAATATCTCCATAAATACATGCATTGTAAATACACGTTACTGTGATCAGTAGTTATCGTCTCTTTAGTGATCCAAAACCTTACCCCGTCTCTCCTTTGCAACTTTAGCAGCATAATTAATAGTATGCTTTGCTTTTTGGTTTTTTTTGTAGTGGGGGGGATTAGTTATTGACTCGATAGAATTACCTGTATACCACTTCACTAGCATGCGCTAGCTGAAGATTGGTACACTCGGATCGAAGGAAAGCAGTTTCACTAACAATCTTGATGACACTGCAGTCGTAATCGACATTAGTATGGTTCATTACTCCCTATATATCAACTACTGCGGGAGTACTTCCATTCAAGCAATAAAATAACAATGCTTGACCCCATTTAGTTTTTCATGTATCTGTTTTATAACTACTGTTTACACACACGGCCACCTAACATGTACAAGCATTAAGTTGTTCTCATATAACGCCTGTGTGTGGCTTCAGATTTCAGTATCTAACAAAGGTTTTATTCGGTTCTGTTTTATACTGACAATTCGTAGGTAATACAGATAGATGAAAGCTAAAGACGTGAAAACATTTATTTGAGCGAGTATATTTATTATGAGTTACATTGACTCTTGTTTTGTTCTTGGTTGAAAATGTATTGCATCGTTTACCCCACCCATCTACCCATGATTCCTATTTTATTTTATTTTGAGCTGGAGGAGTTTTGTTTTGTTTTTTGTTTTTGTTTCTTTTTGCGAGAAAAGTAGTGCTAATAAAATTTTCTCTCTGGTATATCATACAGACAAAAAATTTGTGGTGTTTTGTTGTTGTTGTTTTCTTTTTCAAATCTCCAGCTCATTTTCTGTAGAATATATGCTTTAATCCGCTCGTAATAAGCTAGCCGTCCATACATCGCCTAAATTATTTATGCACGCATGGCTGAGCTCTTTCATTTAGTCAAATGCCTGCCACTATTAGCCTGATCAAGGTAGTTATGCATGTAATATGCCGCCCCCATTCAAGAGGACTGGGTTGAATACAATTTGTCGAGTACCATGTATACACCATTATATCCACACACAGTATGGTTATATGGTAAAAACAAATATGGATAAAAGAGGGTATATTCACTATCTAAACCCAAGAAATGCAGATATAAGCTACAATTCATGTAACAATGCTAGATGAATCTACGCTATATGACCTAAATGATCGAAGTTTTGCTAATATAATACTTTACGCCGGATACCCGACATGCCAATCTCAGCACAATACAGATATATTCCTTAGTATCTACATTACAAATAATAATACTAGACACTTCGTAGATAGTGTACACAGATAAGTAAGAGGAATTTGTGGGGCAAAATGTTATCGGCGAGTATTTTTATGTAAGAGGAATTCGTGGGGCAAAATGTTATCGGCGAGTATTTTTATCAAAATTTTTGTATATTATTTTTGTATTAGTGTATATGAATAATGACGATGGAAGAACTACAGTGTTGCCGTCATTACACAAGCACACGTACACTACTATCACTGTTATATTTGGCACTGCGGCATGATTCCATGTCTGCACCTCCACTCCCGCTAGAGAAGGTACAGTTCAGTTGAAGCTGTACATTGAGACAGTGATCTCCAAAAGGCAGGGAGAAGTGTAACGGGTAGGACTGGTCGCGTAGGCTCAGATACCTCAAGTAGAAGAGCTTCCATCTGGAGTTATGAAGGTCCAGGATTCGAGTCCCAGCCGCGACGTTCATATTTTCTGTTAATAATCATTGTATACATGATTGTATGCTCAAGGAACGCAAACATTAGTATGGCGAAGAACCTCTGAAAGCATATGTAGTATCCATCAGTCAATGTAAACATTAATTATCATGCATAAAATAAATTTCGACTAAAGCCAATAAAGAAGAAAATATGTGTCATAGTAATCTACCATTTATAATATGACAGGGACAGCTCCGGTGGTCTAAGTTGTTAGAGCATCCGCCTCGGATGCGGAATGTCACGGGTTCGAACCCCGGCCAAGTCATACCAAAGACTTATACAAATTGTAGTAGCAGCTGCCTCGCTTGGCGCTCAGCATTACAAGGTTAGTGTTAGGACTGTTCCGTATTTTGCCAGGATATTGTGACTGAGTGGGACATGATGCTACATGTATGCGGCATGATGCCCCAGTGCTAAACATCACTATAAACTGCCACGATGCAGATATCAGAGCGATATGACTGGAAAATTGTTAAAGCTATGATGAAATTCCAAATCACACACACATAGTATAACAGGTTTTGTACCTGTAAAGACGCAACAATCACTAAATTTCATTACTGCATGCGTATTGAATGCAAAATTTGTGTTGTTATGAGCAAGATGCTTAAAAGTATTAACTGAAGGTAACAAAATATTTTGAACTACGTGACACAGAGACCTTTTATTTTTATGGTAATTTTAAGGGTGTAATACTAAAAGCGACGAGTACAGTTATCTCGTTTCATTATTCTAGCACGAACAGTACCATATAAACATATAAAACGACACAATTCAACTAATCAGCTAAGCGTGATATCTGGATTATAGTGCCCAAAGTTTGTAACAGGATTGTATTTCTCTTTCGCTATGTTTCATGATTTTCGTAACAGTGGCATGCATACAAGTTACCAAGTTGCCACGAGTTCAACAGAAACTAAAGACTTGAGACTGGTATGTACATATTTACCTCCGCCTCTGCAGGTTTTGGATGCCATAAATCCAAATTTTTCTTGTTATACATTTTGCATTTGTGTTACTAGTTAGGGTAAACATCTTCTATACCGCAAGACTTTGGCCCATCTACTAACGTGATTACATTTACGAGGATTGCAGCGGACATACGAACTTGGATCAGCGTGCATGCGCCGTGGGTTTGTGATTTTTGTTACCAATTAGCTAGGTTTTTAGTAGTAGCAATGACAACAGATCACATCACGCTGACAGCTCTATTAGAAAATTGCTATGAAATAGTATACATTGTCTTCGAAATCATCATCGCTTGACACAGAGAATTATGAAAGAATTATTCTCCTTGGCTGATGCTGCAATTACATTTCCCAAGTAGTTGTTCATTTGTAGCATCATGCAACATATCAAAAATCGCTGCACAGCAGAAAAACGTGAATCAATTCAACAAACAATCTTCCAAGACGTATGATTTTTCAAACGTGTGTTCGAAGCGTCTTGGTAAATTAACCGGGTTAGAGATTGTGTTGGAGTAAGCACGACGACAACTTGGCGAAGAAAATAAGAAAACGTGAAAAGTCATTGTATGATATTGTACAAGAAAACTTCAAGCGCCTGACGTTGACTGAGTCGCAGGTGAGAGAAACACAAAACAGATCACCGCAATTATAGAAATACTTCCTGTCAAATCTGTTCATGTGAGACTTCATTACAAGATCAAACTACGGTATGGCGAAAAATCAAAATGCTTTTACACGGATACGGACCCGTTGTTGATGCAAATTACCACTAGATACGTAGATATGGGACCATTCGTTGAGAAATTTTACAACAGCGAGTATACGTAGGACCACCCAACGTTCAGCAATCCCAACAAGAAAGTGATGATAACTTATAAGACGAGTTCTCGGACATGCCCATAGAAGAATTTGCGGGACTGCAGCCTAAAATGTACTCGATTGTCTCAGAAACCAATAAGAATTTTGAGAAGGCGAAAGGAGTTTAGTGGGTTGTAGTCGCGAAAAATCTCACGTGCAACATATTCCTTAGACTGTCTTCGAGACCTATGCTAAATCACACGCGGAGGATCTGATTCGATCCATAGGAAACATCGCATAGGTGTATACTGCTGCACCAAGGGGTAAGCATGTAACCTTTGAACGTCAGGTGGTGGATTATCCTTTGCGGAATCACCACTTACCCACAGGATTTAATTGAAATTCCTGTCACACATATGCGTTACGTGGTGGATTTACCACTCTTTGTTCAACCGTACAGCGGTCTCGCTAACGTTTGTTCAGTGGCAGTGGCGCTAAATGACACCTCGTCGACTGCCATGAATCATTAATTCTGTTTTAGATCGTAAATCCAACTGTGGACCACAACGGGTCAGTATCACAACGTTGCCCGCCTTCCAACTCCCCCGGGGCATTCAGATACCGAACTAGATCGTTGTCGACGAAGTCTAACGCGGCTGGCTGCGGAAGCAAACCGCTTTGTGGGCACTGACAATTTCCTACCGAACAGCCTCAAAGGATCTCAATCAGGTCGCACATGTTCAATCCTGTTCAACGATGCTATGACCAACCCCATGTGAACCATTCAATCTCCAGACCGATTGCGAAACAATACTTCCTCCTCGTACTGAAGCCCTAATATTCATTCCACAACGTGCTGATCATTACCAGTTAGCCAATGTTTTTGTTGCAATGACAACATAAACGTAATCTTTTTTGCTTCACACTGGAGAGAGGTTAAAGCTATTCCGGTTTTACCATTACAAGCTACAATCCGAGTTAGATTTTTATGAAGAGTTCCCATGCGATTTCGAGCACAACAGCAAGTCATGAATATACGTATTCAACAACTGGTATTCAAAAATGGCATAGTCTCGATAAAAAAACAAAAAACAAAAAAAAAAGAAGACTTATAAAGTTCCGAGTTCAGAAAATTCGAAGATTCTTCCGTCATTGACTTATCTACGTTTGCGAAGCCCCATCCGCCTGCACTAAGTAACATGTTTCTGAACTCGGTTTGCGTGCTTGGCATTGGCCCTGCAAGATCTGGAAAATCCCTGATGTTGCTGAATTTGATCATACGATAACTGTCGTGGGATACGTATTACAAGAATGTACTATTAGCGGATTATCAGCCCTGTTATGACGTCCTCAGGATCTACACTAGTCAGCCTGCGTTGTAGGAGACGTTTTCGTTGCCTACAATTCAGTTCTAGTGAATGATCGATGAAGCCCCACCATTGACATCCTTGACGCGGAAAGCAATAATCTTGTCAAGTACGACGATGTGATGATTGACCGCCAGGACACCCCCCCCCCCCGGAATATTTTATTGAGGCCGGCAAGAAATGCTGATGTGATCTGTGTGACACGACGATACGCACACGTGTTTAAAGTCATCCGGGACAAACCTAACTTGATGACATTTCGTGGGTTTGAATCACATAGCCTTGCGAATATTTGTTGGACGTTCGAAACTCCGGAACATGCTCGAATAGACACCGAGCGCTCGTATTGTTTTCTCAGGATTGGCACAGCCCTGGTGGTTTAAGTGGTTAGAACGTCCACCTCGGATGCGGAAGGTCACAGGTTAGAATCGCGGCCAAGTCATACCAAAGACTAATAAAAATTGTATTAGAAGCTGCCTCGCTTGGCGCTCAGCATTAAGGGGTTAGTGTTAAGACTGGTTGACCTGGTGTTAAAGCAATGTGGCTGGGTGGGACATGCTGATACCTGTCTGCTGCATGATGCTCCAGTGCTAGATATCACTACTAACTGCAACAATGCAAACATGGCTGAGACATGACTGAAATTGTTTCAGTCACGTCAAAAATATTTTACAAAACACACACAACACATTCCTCAGGACTGACTTAACTGGGATCTAGGCTCCACCGGAGATAAAGGCTGTGGACGTACATGGTGCAGGTATTTAGCAATATTGCGTAGCAATTTAACGACAAGATATACATATGCAATCTCTAAAGCATAGAATGCTGACATCGATGTTATAACAGTGGCTGCTGGCTGAAGCTGCAAAGCTATCCAATATCGACTTGAACTTCTCTGCCACTGCATGGATGTCTGAGAACAAATCATAGACTGCAGTCGTGACAAACAACGCAGGAAGGCCTCTGAGTTTGCTTCGAAAGAGCGTTTGTGCCTTTGATTAAAGATATCAAGAAATAGACGTTAGGACTCGCTCGTTAAAACAATGATTACGCAAAGTCTCTTGGCCCGTCTACAATGTACATGAAGGATGCAACCGAACACGCTGTCGGTCATCAAAACGGGGACAATCCCAAATTCAATTTGAACTTTGCGGCGACGGATCCAAGTTAACGCTAGAGGACAGTTTTTCTACACGAACCCTCTCTCATATATATTCGGACTATGCAGATACGTTCTTAAGGTCATTTTCGGAGCCAAAACGACAGTCGTGTTAACCAGGAATGGCAACGACAATAATGCAAATTGACGTGATGGTACCCTTGCCGACGGTAAAGTTGTGATATCGAATCTACACTTTGGATACCTTAAGTGAGTACATTACTAGCCACAGAGGCACTTTTGCCATGATTTATAGAGTATACCTGGCGAAAATTTTACATTAAATCGAAAATAGGTGTCAGAGGTATTCAACCGACCGTAATGAAAATCTATACATTATTTATACAGTGTTTCAAAAATAAAATCAAGTGTATAAGTCTTATTATTGACTGCTATGCACACTGCGTTGAAATACACGATTTAAAATTTGTATAATCAGGCAATATGCGTGATAGGAGTTTTTCAACCTATGTATCTCTAATATACAAATATAGTTCTACAACGGGTAAGACAACCAAAGGGAATTTAATTGTGAATTTCCTTTATTAAAAACTCTCCTGGATAATAAAAAAATCACATATATAGTTAAGGAAGAGAGAGGATCATTGTTTGTTTGTGTAAGTTTAATCTGGATCTGACAATGGGCCGAACATGACTTTTATTGTAGTCGACCATTTGCTAGTGGGCCAGCACTGTCAGTTTACTCCAAACCGTTTGATGGTCAAATATTTTCTAACGATCTCAGATGAAATAGTAATTTGGATGGTAGCACAACAACTCTCAGTTTAAAATACTATAAAATTTAAGCGGTTGATCGCCATCTCAATGAAAGTGGCGCTTCTTTCAGTTTTAAGTTTAGACACGTTTTTAATTCTAGTTTTCTATTTAATTTGAACTTATGAAATGGCTTGTGTATTGAACGATTTTAGTCGTCTTTTAAATGCATAGTTCTATCGAACGACAAGAGCGGCCTTCTTAGTTACCATTGCTACGCTTCAAAGGCTATAGCCAAGATGGCAAATTCAAGAGCATCAGCTATAGATTTATTGTAAAACATTTCCGACAATATCAATGAATATTTATACCTGATTGCACAAATCTTTCAGATCGTCGTGTTTAAAGAAACGTTTGAACAACTGCTCACGAAAATATATTTAAGAAATTATGATTTTCAGTGTCAAAAATCACGTAAAGGTTACAGCGCGTTGCTTGCGGTCTTGATGTCTCGCGTCTAATGAAGAGAAAAGAAATGTCATTACAGTTTCACCCTTTCAGAAAAATAAAATCAAACAAACAAAATCCGTAACAAATATTCTATTAAAATCATTTAATTTAAAATTTTAATTGTATAAAGAAATCTGGATTTCAAAATCAAATTTCCTAAGCATAGATATTGAATAGAATTAGGACCATTATAGAATTTACTGTATGGGATGGAAATGGTTTCAAAACTCCGCAACCTACATCATGTTATTAAAGTTGTCCAAGATAGGTTTTTTTCCGTTTGTCTTTTTCCCGATTACATGGACGCTGTTCATATGTTATTGGCTTAATCAAGTCGCTAACAGATTTCTTCCTTCTTTGATGTAGTGCGGTGTGTTTGTGTGCGTGATTTTGATTTTTAACGTAGCTTTAAAACATTTTCAGTCATATCTCTACGATATCTGCACTGTATCAGTTTATAGTGATGTCTCGCACTGGGGCATCATGCCGCAGACATGAAGCATCTTGTCCCGCCAATTCACATTATCCTGACACCAGGCCGACTAATCCTAACACTAACCTCTGTTCACACATTATTGGCATTAATCTGAGCGCCTAGTGAACTGCTTCTAGTATCATTTTTTAAGTCTTTGGGATGACTTGGTCGGGGTTCAACTCCGCAACTTCCCGTATACGAGGCGGACGCTCTAACCACTTAGGCCACCGTAGCGGTCTGTGATAACGTACATGACCAACAGAGTTGTAAAATGTTCTCCACAGCAATGGCGTGTGCCTAGGGTAGCTAAAACACGACTTGTGCCAATCAACAGTGTGGTTGCTGTCAGATAACCAGGGAAGAGGAAAAGAAAACTAATTGTTTGTCAACTTGACACAAATTACAAATAAATGCTCAGTTTTAAAAACTACCAAAATCAACACCAGTGAAATATGATTCGGATTCCACTACTCCAGATTTTATTTTTAAGAACAAAATCCAAGATAGTAAAAATACAAAGATAAATATTTACTACATACCTGTTTAATCTTACCTGACTGATCTGGCGTTATATACAGATGTTCATTTTGTAATTCCGTATCGCCGATTCCGTATCACATTCCTAAAATTTGTGTGTCGCACACCCAGCCTTGAACTGCTTTTGCAAGTTAAAATATTAAATAATAGTCCGCGTATAAAATAATTGGAAGGATTTATTTGATATACAGTTTAAATTATTCAAAATTGGCAACACTGCTTGTAATTTTAAGAAATGCAGTTACACCTTGCGAACATGGCCGCTTTTGGCGCTGGGGATAATGGGATAGTACTGTCAATAGCAAGGGACAGTTACGTGCATTTCACGGTATCTAAGTCAAGAACTTAGAGTTCATTGAGTAGTACAACCACATCATAGACAATGTTTCACAATGAGTTCTCAGATGAGGCTGATGTGCAAAGTTAAATTAGCCATGAGAGAGAGAGAGAGAGAGAGAGAGAGAGAGAGAGAGAGAGAGAGCGCAAGCACTTGGCCGCTGAAATCTTGTATTGAAATTTAAAAACATCAAGAAAAAGTAAGAAAGACTCATGGAGTCATTCCAAGATTAAAGACATGGTTAAAACTGCTCCATGTTTGGACAAAAGTTTTGCTTAATTCCCACGAGACATTCCAAAATATAAATCATCTAATACACCACACATATATAAAATCCATTTAAGTTTTAGAGTTTCAAAATATGGTCTGCTCAATTATATTTTTAGGAGTAAGTTTAAGTGGAGGAACATACAATTTGTCTATGACAATTACCGAGGAATCTAGTTTGTGTACTAATTCTGAGTATAAAACTGACAAACATCCGCAACAGTGGTGGATGTATCAACGAGAGCATCACCCTTTTCGTTGTGACCTAAATGAGAAGTATTACATCCGTTATGCACAGTAATAAGGAGATCTTTGGGGGACAATGAGGGAATTATAAGTTTATATTTTAAGATTGTTCAACTGTTCAAGTAGAAAATAATTAGAAGAAAAAAGAACAATACTGCAATATTGTTTAGAATTTCCTTGTTGAAATATATCCGAATGAATATGAGAAATCTACTCAGAATGTTAGAAAGATACCGAATTTTCGATTTCTTACTACTATGCTCAAATTATCACTTTAACTCTATAGAGTCTGAATATAGGTAAATGAAAAAGCTTTTTGTATAAACTTGACTGTATTTAATATTAATGTTGTATGGCAAACGTTTTATCCCCTATAACAGAGACCCTCTCATTTTTATATAACCAAAATCTTTCAAAACCACTCAATAACTGAAAAATCCACTCTATGCACAGATAGATTTGTCAAATAATAAAACAGTAAATAGTTCAGTTATACAACTATCTTATCTTTTTCGGTCAAATCCAATGTTGAATCTGACTTTTTCCCTGTAAAGTTTGCTCTGTAAGACTAGAGCAAAGTAAACAAAATAAAAAAGCCTATTTACATATTTTTGTGTTGATATTGCAAGTTTAGATCAGGTACTCGCTTTTTAAACACAATTGTGTTTTTAACTCTGCATCATTAATTACAAATAAAGTTCTTAGACACTTTTCCTTAACATCTTTCAGTGTCTGAAAAATGATGGCATCTCTATGGAGTCATGTTGGACGTTGCCCACATTTGGAGTGAATGTATTACAAACAACGTATTTGGACAGAAATGAAAGACTAAACCTCAATAAGTGATCTCTTAGTCTAATGTCGTGACGTAAGCGACAGAGTAATAACAATACTCTATTTTCACTGTGCAAATTACTCAGTCCTTTTCTGCCACATCCATATTTAATAGGTACTTGTCAGGAACGAAAAATGTCAGCAACGACAAAACTATGACACATGTAACATCTGCATAATACCGTAACCTCTTCTGACTCGTCTGGTTACTTTGAATAATCTGTGTAGCGTTGAAAACAGGAAACACAATTATTAAGACCTGGATATAACAACATATAATTGTGATATAAACAAACGTCTTAACGTCAGCATTTAGGCTATTTTTAGCACCGTTTTTATTAGTTTATGTCAACGGTCCCAATTGTTTAAACTTTAAGCTCATTAGTGGGCTGTCACTAGCTGTCGCATGGTATAAATTCTGTGTGATTGCTACTTTTTATCTATGTAGCATTTTTTTAAAGACAAGAGACAAAACTTAAAACGTTATCAACGTAATATTTCGGCATTGCAAATACGTGTATTGTAATAAACTAGGTTCCACGGAATGTTATATTGCCTCACCTTTCTCTGCCTCAGCCCATCTCCCTTCTGTTGGTTACTATAAAGTTAATTTCTCTATTCACGCCATGTACACTTACATGAAACCGCTCATAGCCAACCCCAAAAGTTGATCTACCAGTACACTTATTTTGTTATTATATCACAAATTAACCTAATGCAGTCAACATTAGTTGTTAGGACTGTCGGTATTCCCTGGGTCACAACTTAGAAACCATAGAGATCTGCCCACTTTGAGTGTATATGAACTTGTATTGCATGAATAGGCTAGTAGTCTAGGTCAGATAAGCGATATTTAAAGCCACATACAACTAGGTGGGCCGAAGGAGCACATGCCTGATGAATATAGTACATGCGTAAACTTCAAGATATATCCATTTTGCATTTCAAGGAAATGAGACATGCAGAATGTCCTGTCAATTAAAATATATACTTCTCCTTGTATATCAAAGATACTTCGTAACTACCATACATACATTGTATTTGTTCCACATATAAATACACATATTACATTTACGATCTAGTTTAGACTGACTACAAACAGCTTAACACTGGCAGAGGGAGTTAACTCTTAAAATCACCATATAGTATGTCAACTAATACATACAGTTCACCAGACCATATGATCTCTCTCTCTCTCTCTCTCTCTCTCTCTCTCTCTCTCTCTCTATATATATATATATATATATATATATATATATATATATATATATAATTGTCAAAATATGCAGATACGATGGTGTCTAAGTAAGAACTAAAAGAGCAATTGTTCAAACCGTCCCTGTATCGTACATTTTATTATTATTGTTCTTTGATTATTATTTACCTTCCATTTCCCAGTTAACAATAGAACGTTGCAGCAGTGCTGTTTAGAATTATGGCATTTTTTTTCGCTGCGACACCACGATTGGAGAACTTGTTGAATTTTTCTTCAATGTTGTTATTAAGTGACACGATATAACATTTATAGAACCCCTGAAAATGTTTCAAACCTATTGACAGGAATGAAGAATGAGATATATTTTGTTGCTGTGAAGCACGTTTGCCCCTATATTGTCAAACAAGACCAAATCTGCAATTAACAATTACAAAATAACTTCATAACCCTCAGCCTACGCAGATCTTATTGGAATAGGTTCTAAGAGATATCTAAATCTTCACAAAAGTTTATTGTAACCTGTAATTTACAGAAATGTTTAACTGTACGAAAAAATATGTTTGAAGCTGATAAGTTTCACAGTTACCAAATCGGTAATCAATTGATCTAATTTACAGGAAACTCGATCCTACAAATCTCTACGTATTGCCTCCGCTATTCGAAGTTTTCGCCACTATTTGCTCACAGATTCAAGATTATCCTTGTATCAAGGCAATTCTTTTATTTGATCAATTTTGGAGTTTTCTAAAGAGTTTAAAGTACTGACTGAATGTTAACTACTGCTACATCAAGATATCGAGTTTTAACAAACATACATACATGTTAGGCTCGTGTAGAGGCCATAGTCGTTCCATAATCAGTTTTGACAGATTAAGAGAATGAAATTGAAAACCAATTTGATTTTATATTAAAAGTCTGATAAGTAGTTACAGTTTGATATATATTTTCTCCTGCATATTGAGGCAACATTAAGTGTATTTTTATAAGTTCAAGGTATTCCTAGTAACATTGGGGAAGAGTCATGCAATAAATATGCGAAAACGAATAAACAAAATTTAGGTTTAGCATGATCTAAGCTACAGGAATTTGTCACATTTCATTTTTTAACATCTGATACGGTTTGCAAGTATATCCGACAAAGAACCGACAGGAAAAGTTATTTCTATTTCATTGACGTGGGTATAATGGCAGGGGCCATTTTCCCGTTGGAATACTTATCAAATCTACTTCATTTAGTGCATTTTTAAATCATATCGGATGTAACAAAATGTGAGATTTTCGGGTAGATATGAAACCTACAAACTTAAACCAATATTGTTCTCTGTCTGCGTTCTATTGGCTCCCGTTGGTGATATGGAATAACCCTCCACCTTGGTGTGAGTGTATTTGTTTATATGGGAGTGTGTATGCAGGAGGTAGGATGAAAACGTGCACTAAACGTAAGAAACTCCATTTTGCGATTGACAATTTCAACAAGAAAACAAAATAAAACTAAAAAATACGTATAATGACAAATATGCATCTAAAACAGTCCAATAAACAGCTTTAATTTTAGAAACAGAAACTGCATCTATACGACACCAGATGGCCCAGAAGAAAACAACTCAACATTCAGAGCATTTTGGGGAAGATGGATGGGTAGGAGAGTGTCGGAGAGGGGAAGCCCTCAGTTCCTCTTTGAAATAGAGAAATTACATTGGTGAATGTATTCATATTCATAATGGATCAACTTAAATTCCCTTGAGATTAAGTAAACAATTCAATGAGTTGATACAAAGTTAGGCAAACTGTGGAGAGTAATGCATCAAATATGGTAATTATCGGTAAAAAGAAAACAAAATCTAGCACCATTTCATGATTATAATGACCGATGAACATAAAGGAGCTTTGCCGATAAATGCCTACTATTTGTTTACAAATTATTAAAAGGTGACTTCTGATCTCTTACGTATAGTGATACTGTCGATAAAAATAGTGGAGGAATGAGGGGAAGAACTCACTGTAGCAATAAATTTGGAATTAGTCAATTGTTTTAGTTCAATTGTTCTTCCTGTCATTCTGATGATCCATTTGATATAACATATAAATATACCAAAATGTGGCTGACGGGAAGGAAATTTGGGGCTAGAATGGGTGTATCAAATTTCGTTTTTGAACATCTGATTGAGAATATATTAGACAAAATGTCTTGAATCTGGTACCGACAGGAAAATTAATTGATATTTCATTGACTTGGGCATAATGGTAGGGGCCATTTTCCCCGATGGCATACCGATATAAGATATTTTCTACAGTACATTCTTGAATTATATCAGATGTCACAAAATGTGATATAATGGGATATATTTGAATCAGCGAAAAACATGTAGGCTTCTTTCAGCGTTATTTATTTTCCGTCTTCTTTCTGTCGGTGACTTCGAAAACTGCTCTACCGTATTGTACTTATTTGTGTGCGTGTGTTGAGATAATAAGCAGGTTTGTACCAAAGAAAAGATAATTAAATAACAAAAAATTAACTTATTTTGACAAATATGCAACTATAACAGTACAGTTAACAGGTTAGTCATTTTAAATACAAAATACATGATACCAGTCTATCTATCATCCATTTATACTTTTGGTATATCAAATTGTGATCGGCCCGAGGGGCCTGAATATATATATATATATATATATATATATATATATATATATATATATATGTGTGTGTGTGTGTGTGTGTGAGTGTGTGTGTGTGTGTGTGTTCTCTACAGTACGTTATTGATTCTATAGTATCTAGATCGGTGGTGAATTATTCATCAACAAAAACATAACGGAAAAGCACATTAATAATCCCCGTTTTCTAGATGAATTAAGCATGGTACACGTTTCCATCGAAATTCGCTAGCTTTCTCAATTTTATGTATCTCATGCATAAGGGACAAAATACATGGAAATCTGTTGAATGAGAGCGAAAACGAATTTGATTTGGATGAAAACCATGTAACTGTACTTACACCAAGTAACCTAAAATTACCTTGCTCGTAGCAATGATATGTGTACACTTTCCATAGGACTTATTTACCGTGTTTGCAATACCAATGATACAAAGTTGTCGAGACTATCCTGGTAATTTCTTGGTTAGGAGACACACACCTACTGTATTGCATTTAAAGCTGTGTGTTCTATTCATTTATTTTAATAGCTATATTTGGGTTCTAAAAGCAGATTGTACTTTTCTTAAAACGTCCGAAGGCATCTCTCTTTCTCTCGTACTATGATGGTTGGTCAGGC
>JAECUM010048771.1:0-22598 GCA_016617855.1 Megalonaias nervosa
TATATATATATATATATATATATATATATATATATATATATATATATACGTATACGAAAAAATGCACACACTAAAGCCATTGAAGGGATTGATGCTCCAATGGTTGAAAAAAGTTTCAAGTTGTCAAGATCAGGCCATTTCTTCCTATAACTGATGAGTATTGAAGCAATATTTGATATTCTAGTCATTGCTTTTGTATCTTTGTCCTTGACCCTGATAACTGATAGAAAATAATTCAACTTGTCTCGAACAATGTTAAGTTATAACCACATACTAATCTTGATTAAATCTACAATATGCATAAGTAAAGTGATATAATTCTATTTTTTCAAACTCAGTACGAGATAAGATTTGGTAGCAATGCTGGAGGTCAGAATCTGCACAATTTTTACTCAGTACTAAGTAAACTTCGCTTGTCTCGTTAGTGAAAGCTTCATTTATACATGACCATCTATCCAAGACGGCCATCATAAAAGCCATACCAGATGGCAAAGGGGTACGATTGTAATTTAGACCTAACTAGAAATCATAGGAAGCCTTTCATTGAAAAACCCAGGTCAACTGAATCACCCATTAACGAAGAAGGTCAATAACATTATTTTCATTATTTTATGGCGGCCATACTAAGTACCATCTTAATTTAGGGCCAACATTTTATTCAAAACACCTTACATCTTATAACCATCCATTCCGGATAATAAGATTGTCAATTTAGGCACCCATATTTGATGTCTGAGGGCATGTGCAATGGGAAAAACTTTCGTGTAGGACCAGCTAGAAAAAATAAGAAGTTGTTAAGATAAAAACTACTGTGTGAAAATGAGGAGGATTAGTGATAACAATAATGATGTCAGAGGAGCATAATTGTCTTTTAGAACCAATCAGACAGCGTAATAAGTCTTGTGAAAACTGCCAGTTCAATATGACAGTCCATTCAAATGAAGCAATAACATGATTTTCACTCTGGCCAAGGTACAGACGTTTTCATTCAGAGTCAACAAGACATCATAAAATGTCTTTTAGTGAAAGCGTTCAGCATGATAATGGCTATATGGTACCAACTAAACATAACGTTTATTATAAAATGTGAAAATAAATTACACAAGAAGATAATGTAAATCAGAAAGATGTCACATTTCTGTAAAACATTTGTCAAATAAAATATATAGATAACAAATATAAAATTCTTAAACATATGGTTCAAGTTTTGTTTATAAACAGCATTCCCTAAAAAGTGTAGCATTTTCTTGTGCGATACATCTTCATATAGTTTCTTCATGCAGTACTTGTCAAAATACTTCTGTCTCATAGGATGGACATGAACACACTTAACAAGAATGTGTTCCACTCTCAGGGTACGTGCTATAGTCAAGTTCCATCTTCAAGGCATCGAAAAGCCAGATATGTGTGCCTGATAGGCAATCAGCACAATACCATATCATCTTTCCAATTTCTTCGAGGGATGTCAGTTCTAATTGTGGCTTAATGTTCTGAAGTTTGTTTAGCGTTTTCAAAACACGGTAAACTTGCAAATGTTTACAATATTTGCAAAATTTCAAGGCACATCTCCCGTTAGTTTAGGAGAATCTGCAATAACTTGTACTAATGGTATCGGAAGCATGACACCTAATGACGGTTGAAAGGCCATTGTACAAGCTTTCATGGTCTATGACAAGGTGAGAGAATATAATAGCATTTTTAAAAAGCCACCCTCCCCCAAAAGATACTAATTTAAAATGTTGCTTTTAATGCAATGCTGTAATGAGTAAAACTACACATTACAACATCCAAATAAAATGCAAACACTATACCATAGCTGCTATGCATCATAGAATCAAATGTAAAATGCATGATAAAATTTAAATGTAGCTAAAAATAGCAATATAATTGTGCATTAATTTGGGAAATCGTATAAGAGAAGCAGAAATTGCAGTATAAATGTTTGTCTCACTTTAATTGTATTAAGGTTTCCAAGTCTGACTTTGTAGTGCTTGTCAAACATTTCCCGAATTTTACTAGGGCATTTGCTAAAGGAAATCTAAGGGTTTGTTTATGAAATTAGCCCAACACAGCTGAAATATGTATAACTGCACAGGAATAAGAAAAACAATGCCAGCATGATAAAAAAGCTGTTCTAAGTCTAATACTGTGGTTGTAGCCAAAACTTAACAAAAATGTTTTAAACTCTTTATCCAGAAGGTATTAACAAAATTGAAATATTTTAAAACAAATCCATTAACATTGCTTGGATAAATCATTGACATTTATCCATAATACTCCATATACTATCTAATGTCATGAAAGTAGATTGGTCTTAACGTGAAAAAAATAAAAAAAATAAAATAAAATAGAATAGAGATCCATAATATTCAGATCAACAATATTGTCTCATTTATGGATTAGGATTTGGGATTAGCCCAAAATGTGGATTAGAAGCTTATATGAATTAGTATTGCGTTTCTGGACCACAATCATACATGCCATAACATGACCTGTCACGCTAAAAACATGATTTTGTATTACCAAATCCCCATGACATGGTTATTTTTGAAAGAGAAACAATTCAGCAATCGTCACTAAATATAATGAATAAAGAGATAAACAATACATGCCTATAAGATTATAAACGGTAAACAACCCTTCTTAGAGCTAACGTAAAACTATCCTTGTGGCTGTTTATACGGTTATTTGTCATAGAGCAATGAAAAGGCAAATTGGTCATTTATAAACAACCATTATTATATGTAATACTTAACTGGCTGAAATAGCTAGCGTGTGTTACGTCTTTTGAGGTCTGTTTTGGGGAAACGCATGGTCATAATATGCATAGGGTAAGATTACAAAGTGGAAAAATCCAACTCATGATAAGTTATAGGCAAATCAGAGATGCTTGATGCGTTTTGAAAAACAAATATAATTGGATCTTACTGCCTTGAATGAGACCGTTTGCAGATTATTGGCAAGTCTGTGAACCACAGCAACGTTTCTTTGAAGTCAGATTTTGCTCCATAGATAAAACGCAAAGCAGGATTGTTTCAGCTGTTCAAATAATAGTCAAGTGTAATTCAGTTTTGAAGGTGAATCAGGAAAGAATAAACTATCAGCAAAGCAAGCAAAGCTCAGACCAAAACGTATTACAGAACTCCTGGTTGACAGAGTCGTACTTTGTGAAGCATTGCAGCAAGTGGAAGCGTTTAATTCTATGCACATACTGTCAACAACATACTGCATATGCCATTCTAGGTTTTACGATTTTCATAAAAAAGAGAGCCACTTGTATAGTCGTATGTAACATAATCGGCACGCAGAACAGAAAAATTCAGATTAGTTCGTTTTATTATTATTATTCAGTATCTTCGTCTTGTTAAACTACAAACTGTTCGTGGAGTCATGCTTTTCAGGATCATTTTAGATATGAAATAAATTTCTTGAAGGCACACTCTCGTGCTTGCACAGGTGATTTTTGTTGATAAAGTGTTAATTCCATTATTAGACAGAGGTGCTTATTGCTGCTGTATACATGCTATATTACCTCTACCTCTCTCCATTAAACTTGAATATTTTATGCCCCCTCTCTCCCTTCCCCAATGAAATAATGTATATTCATTTTTGTTTATACCGACAAACAAATTTCTTGGTCAGACTGCATATGATGGTTTTGATAATGCTGACGTTATGGTTATCAAGAACAAATAGGTTCTTACCAGGATTGGATCAGAGAATCTAGCAGGGGAGTTTGAACGACAGTACCTTCCACTCTCTAGTAAGTACAAAGGCAAACACTAATGATATTTGCATTACCTACAAGCACCCGACTGAACTAGTGAGAGTAGCGAAAGATTATTTATAGTTAATTAAGCCTGGATTTTAAATACAGAAACGTGGTGTCAAGTTTTTATTCAATATTAATGTGGTCGTGATTTTGCGAGTGTCTGCCAGTGTGTATATGTATGATTTGGATTTTTAGCGTAGCTGTAACAATTTTTCAAACACATCTCTAAGATGTCGGCAACGTAGCAGCTATAGTGATCTCTAACACTGGACCATAATGCCACAAACATGTAGCATAATGTCCCACCCAGTCACATTATCCTGATACCTAGCCAACCGGTCCTAACATTAACCTGTTAATGCTGAGCGCCAGGCGAGGCAGCTGCTAGTACCACTTGTACAAGGTTTTGATATGACTCGGCCGTGATTCGAACCATCGACCTCGCGCAATGTTTGCACATATGTATATATGTGTTGTGATGATATTTGATAATACTAAGTCTACCTGCTATTTGTTTATTTGAAAGTGTATTAAATGCTTTAAAGAGGACTTACATGCTGTTTTTTGTATTCAGATTGGAATTTCCAATCATTTTCAATGGTATTATATGAAAAGATACCTTATTCTTAATTGGATGACGTCATTTTGTAGTCACGTGCACTGACCCTAAATGGGACCTCAAAACACACTTTTTGAGTTCAAAACACACAAAACCGTCCTGGAATATGCCAGGTGTGCATAAGATTTGGTATGTTTGTGTAGTGAAGAAACGAATAACTCTACGTTTCCAAGACACAAATGTCTGTGCTGATATGTCTTCCTGTTACGATTAAGAGGCATGATCTCCATCTACGCAACAACTCGGTCGTTCTTACGTACCTCTTCAGAGCTCACACTGGGTCCTGCAGATGACTTTGACATGAAGTGTTCAGAGCAGACGCAAATTTTGTTACAAAAGTTTAAGTCCCCATGAACGTGAGCGTTTTCATGGCAATGAATACAGAAGCCGTCATGACTGATACTGACCCAACTTGTAGTTACTGGTAGTCTGACAGAGAGTGCATTTCAATGATTCTGCCTGCCGTTCGCTAATGCGAAAGGCGGTTTTATATGAGAGGGGAACCAATGAAGATGTTAAGAGCGGTTAAAATGCTATCTTGTTTGACCAGGTTAGTACTCGTGCTAGATTCCGCTTTTGGACAAAGTGAGAATATCTTTGGACTTGTGTAATCAACATGGGACAGTAGATCTAATAGGTATTTGGTTCGTGTGATATCCGTTCATATATGGTAATGCAGAGTGTCAGTTATCATGGAACTGTAGCCTCAGATTGTGATTGGTGCTAACTGTTTTTAGCCAAAGAGCTATAGTAGGAAGCTAGCTATCTGAAATATTTATATCTGCAATGGTATAATGTGTATACCTCTGTGTGAAGATTTGCCATCATCCTTTCTACACATTTAAGGCGGAGAGCCGTTCGCTGAAGCGATTTCCATATCGCTGGTTGTGAAAACTATTTGATTCTTAGGACTTGTTTAATAAGATCTAAACCTGCAGATTCTGCAACTGTGGGTTAGGATAGACACATGCTGCTGTGGTTGCTTGAGCAGATGAGGGGTTATCTCGATTGTCCTGGAGATTTGTATTGTGATTGATAAGGTCATTGATCATGAATTTTTAAAAACATTTAGTGGATCGGTTAAGATGTACATATCTTGTAAATATTGATATGTAAATGAGGACCCTGAAGTGCCACGTGGGGGCCATATTCCACCAATTTCCCTCAATGATGGAATAAATTGTGCCCCCTCCACATTCTTTTGTGCTCGCATCTGTACAAATTGTGATTTCCAAAGGTTGTATTGTGAAGATATACTCAAAATGGACCACGTGAGGATGCCCCATCGTCTGAGCTGAAACCTCATATTTGTGCAGATTGTTAGAAATTGGTGCATTGAGCAAAGACTCGGAGTCCATTTAGACAAGATAATCATTTGGAATGGGCGCAGCGATAAGCAACCTAGGACTAAGACGTCCACTGCCGCAATAGGCAAACCCAGCAGCCGATGAAATTCTATGTCTGATAGATAGTCCCATACAATCAAGGAAGTGACCATTGTAATAAATTTCAATACTCGTTACTAAAAGAAACATACTCTGTTTACTTAGTGTTGAACTCCGTGCATTGATGAATAAAATGTTGAGATGGTACACGGTTCGATCTGTCTTTGTTGACAAGGAAACTATGGTTGAGAAAGACAGTAAACAAAGCTACCATGTCTTGCTTTTAAATATAGTTCAGTTGCTGTTTCTGCAGAATGCAGTCCAGATAGTTGATGTTGTCACCATGCATGCTGGCTGATACAGACCGTGGCTGATTCGGCCCAAATTATGGGCTCATTCGACCCAAAGTACAGACTGATTCAACCTTACTGTCAGACAAATTTGGACTAATATGACATATTAGAAAATACTAATGGACCACACATACTGGATTTATTTTAGTAGTTATTACTGTTTTTGCAAGCATAGTATGAAAACGTGAAAGGTTAACTGAAAAGATTATTGTTCAGTTTTCAAATTTACATCAGATTGTTTATTAGCAAATTTATAGCCGAAATCAGAACAAAATAGATCGCATTTAGATCTTTTCAGCCAAAATAAATTTCCAATGTTTCAATAATATAAATATAAAATTAAAGTTTTATAAATCATGCCATTAATAACACTATCAGCCATTAATGCATACCCAATGCTTTTCATTGATTTCTCATGCAAATTGTGCTTTCTTTGCATTGTATCTACAACAAAACCTTTGGTAAAAAGAGTTTTTGATGAGTAAAATAATAGTGTAACGTACATTGATGTTATCATTCATGTTTTTATATATTGTTATCGTTGAACTGTTGTTTTGAGTAAACGTTCTAACCAGTAAATGAATTTATTTTTGTTGTAACCTTTGAAATATTTGATAATGTTTAATTTAAAGCACATTAAATCAATTAAGTTATGATTTCTGAATATATAGTTTTTGTATATTGATACATATATAATGGAAAAAATTTCCAAGTAACCAGTGATCAAAGTTATTTCAAGTCAGCAGTATATCTTGTCTTCTACAACGATATTGCATTCAATAAATTTTCAAATGACTAAAGTGCTTTAATTATAGCAGAATTGGTAAAACAGGTTTTGCTAATTCATGGTCAGATGGTTCCGTTATTAGTATGTGCAGTTAAATGAATTAAAGACGCAATCATCAAATAAAGTAATAAACAAAATGGGATGATTTAGGTTAAAATGGTATCCTAATGTAAATTCAACAGAGGCACCAACGTAAACAGATTAGGATTTGTCAGGGACGATTGCTGGCACTGTGGAAGTTCTGCGCTGAAAACTGATCCCCACGAGTCAGCTACTGAAGTTATGTGCCAGCATTTATATTCCATGTTAGTTGCTCCATTGCTATATTATATAAGTAAAATTATTTAAAATAATACTTTTTATTTTCATATCTTTGATCTTGTACAACCAATTTCAGTAATAATATGCATACATTTCAATATTATATTATAAATTCAGCTAATGAAAATCACTTACGGTGCTCATTATTTTAGCATACAAGGCTTATTTAGTACAAAGCAATATTCTACATAAATCTATTTACAAAAGAGGCATTAACATACTTAGACCAGTATATCTATACAAAAAATGAACTAAAGCAATGTCATATTGAGAAAAGTCTACACAGATGAAAATAACTAAAATATCAACACATTGAGACCAGTTTTGATTAGATGAAAACAAATTAACTGCATTTATTTGTTTTCAGTATTTGTAATTTGCAGAACATTAAATGAAGCATTGCGAATTGAAAAAAACAAAACGTAATATACGGTAATATAAACGACGGTTATTAAAATATATTTCATCTATAATTAAGAGAATATATACATATGACATTCATGTATGCTCCTGCATGGAACTAAATAATAAGTTATAAATGTCGTTCTTCAAAGAAATATTTGTATTTCATCTTTCAACATAGATAACACCACCATTTTTTTTAGCTATTATTATTTTATTTTAATTATTACGAGGTACATACGATTATCATGCAACAGACCTAATATATCGTATTAAATAAAATAATATATTTGTCAGGACCCCAGTTTTAGTTGTTAGTATATATGTTTAATTTAGCATTAATAAAAGTAAATAGAAAAATATACATGATATAAATTCTACCGCTACGGTGGCCTAGTTGTTAGAGCGTCCGCCTCGGATACGGGGGGTCGCGGGCAGAGTCATGCCAAAGACATAAAAATGGTACTAACAGCTGCCTCACAATGCGCAACATTAAGAGGTTAGTGTTAGGATTGGTCGGCTTGGTGGCAGGATAATGTGACTGGGTGGGACTTAGTGCTACATGTCTGCGGAATGATGTCCCTGTGCTAGACATGACTATAAACTGATACACTTCAGTGTTGTAATATGACTGAAAAATTGGGAAAGCTATGTTAAAAATCAAGATCACACACACATAATACAGATTAATTCTAAATAAATCAAATAGAAAGCATTAACATACTCAGACCAATCTTTGTAGAAACAAAACAAATGTACTGCATGAGCCTTGATTGCACGAGGTTTGAGAGTTTAGGACTTTTTTCTCATATTTTAACAGTTCGTTGCACCCGGGAAATAATGATAAATACCATATTTAAAACAAATGTAAATGTTACATTTAAATCCTGGACGAAAGTTAATAATATTTCACGTGGCCCATATCAGACTGGCATTTAGTCCGAATCAGCCCATCATCTTGGCCGAATCAGTCCCTAATTTGGTCCGATATGTCTGGGTCGAATCAGCCATGGTCCTAATCAATCTGTTGCTGCTTTCACGTGGTCCAGACATGGGCCATTTCTTAATCCATCAATCACATGAACCACCAGAGGCTGATGCTGACTGCTACTGGGAGTCCCCTGAACTGGTGTGTTGTAAGCGAATCACAGGAACTTGCTGAAAGCCGTATCAATGAGGACGTGAAGACATATCTTCAAAGTCCGCTCTGTTTGAGCAATGTCTGTCCTGAACGGCATTTATCACGTTGAGGTGTTTTCGTCATGAACCAAGGGGTGCTAATGAACTGACTGAGTGTACTCAAATCGATGACAGGACATAGAGTGCCACGTCTGTACCTGAGGAATCCTGGACAAAGGTGGAGGCGAGATGAAGGTGATACCGAAAGCATGTATCCCGTCGATAGATCGTTGTAGCATAACTTGTTCCAATGGGTAGGGAGGAATTGGAGCCTTCGCCAACCTAGATCGATGACAAGGGTGGTATGAAGATGATTTATTTTGAGATAGATAGTCGCTTTTGAAGAAGATGCTAGAAACACTATGGTCTTCTCGCCACATCTTGCCCATATTTGTTCGGGCGAACTGTGGTTTTAGACAGGTGTATATTCAGTAGGACTGCTTGAAAGTGGTTTTTACCTAGAGGCGTTCCTACAGTTATTTTTGTTGATTGCCTTGAAAATAATTCCAGTATAGCTGAGACTGTTATAGGGGAATTACGTCTTCGTGGTGGCTTGTTTGCGGATTTCATCAACCTGACCATTAAGGAGGATGAAATCTGCGAGTGTAACTTGGCCTAATGATGGTCTTAAGAAGGGTCACCCGTAGACCTTAAGGCTCCATTAATATCTAACAATGATGAGAGGACTTGCAAACTAGTTTCCTCGTCATTTCATAAAGGTGTTGAAGGTCGGCTGCCTTTGTCAGGTCTCTTGCGAATTAGCAGCAGAAGAATGTCGAGGACAGTGGCTCACTAACTCGCTGAACGTCCAGAGGTAGATATGGTGACTTCAAAAATGTCACTAAGTAAAGACCTTTCAGTGGTAAAGGCTTGATAACAAAATGAAGTGATATCTCTTGAATACTGAAGCACTAACCTTAGTACCATACGCGGTGACTACCTAGTGACACTAGTTAGATTGATCCATTGAGTGACCGTCTAACCTAAATTCTTCAAACTGCTCAAAGCTCGCTTTTCTAGTGGCTGATACTGTGATCGATTGTGGAAATGACCCATTATGATCACATACAGATATATATATATATATATATATATATATATATATATATATATATATATATATATATATATATATATATATATATATATATATATAATTGTGTGTGTGTGTGTGTGTGTGTGTGTGTGTGTGACAGGTATGTGACATAATCCCATAATGACGGAGAATGGGCATTATTCGTTGGCACGATGTTTTCCAATTCTTATTTTTAGGACGTGGTACGGGATATTGATCCATGTAGTTGGTCCTTATGCGAGATTATAACTGAGACTGCTTCTTTGCTCTCCCTAGCAAATGATATGGAGCCTAACCCGAGCGTACCATCTGATGACATGCTAGTCCCTCAAGGTGCGCCTACGTGCCTTTGTACCTCAATAACACCTACGTGGGCAGATAACTTTTAGCTTTCAAAATGAAATGTTTCAGCTGTATTTGCAAGGTGGTTGTTGGCTGGACACGCACCACTTTATATAAGCTTTATAACATTTTTCAAATTGTGTTTTTATGTCATTGGAGCTCCTGTATAACAACATCTGAAACAATTGAGAAATTATTGTGATTTCCTTTGAAATGCTATTTTTTACTGTATCAACCTTGCCATCAGTGGGCTATCCGGGGGTGGGGTGGGGTGTGACAAGTATCATGTATCTACATTGATCTAAATTTGAAATGATTCCCTTGATATAAAATTAGCATGAAGGCCAATGGATACATTGCATGTTACTTGTTAAGTAACAAACACAACGTTTGCTAATATTTGTAGTAATGCAAACTATATTTGGTAACACAGAATGGGTATTGAGACATAAGAAGAGGCCATGAAATCAACCAAGACAAATATACTAAAAACTGATCCAATGCCAAATAACTGCTCACGTAACACCTGACTAAATGAAATTCAAACTGAACAATAAAGCATTGTATTTTATATAAAAAAAACTAAGGATAAAACTATCCTCCTCAAATTTTGAGCATGCATTGAAAAAGGTAATTTAAATGCGGACAGATGGTATGGACACAATCTAATATTTAGCGAAATAACACACATACACGTTTACACTCACATATATATCTAAATGTCTGTCTGTTTCTTTATATATATATATATATATATATATATATATATATATATATATATATATATATAACTTAAAGCACTGAAAATATCACCTACACATGCAAGGTAAAGCAAAACTTTAATTCCATGTGGGTAAATTGTTCTCAAGTGGGTAAATAACACAAGTGTCTTCATTATAAATCTAAAAGGTACTAACACAAAGCATATACATGAGGTTATCTGACTTTCAAAGATGCAAGAAAATTGTGTCTGTGATGCCAAATTGACATCTGTCACTAAATATGCTGCACTTTGTAGATGATAGCATCACTTTCTCTTCATAGGTGTTACCAAAAGCAGTAAATACATTGCAAATTGTTTTAGGAGCGCAGAGACCACTTCTGTGCAAACTTAAGTGCAGATTTTTCGGCATATGACAGCTAGTCATAAAACTGAAAGCTCAGATAATTTTACAGTCATGGCATTTATGTGTGTTTAACAAACTGCACAGAAAGCACAATACTTTATTTAGTTTTTTAAAAAAAAAATTACCCATATCTTTTAAATACAGTGAACACTTCTGGCTCCACTCGATCGTTGAATGTAACGAACTCCAGCATGTCATCGTTGTTCTTGTTGATAGTTGTTCCTATGGTCCACCACTCGGAATTGCCAGATACAATTCCCGTAAAATTAGAGCTCTGGTTCAACGTCAGCATTAAAGGCTTCCTATCAGCTGTCATGGAGACAAATAAAGAAAATTACGTAAAAGTCTAGGTATATCAATGTGACTTTTTTACTTGTTAGGTACCAATTTTCATGGTTATAGTGGTTGCTGCAAACGAAAAATGTAACAAGAGTTCCTCAAAGGGACTGACACTGAAAACGGTTTCTATGAATTCAAGATAAACACTTTTTTTTAAATGTAGAGTGCTGAAACAATATCTGATAGATATATCAATTTTCACATTTGCCACTGCGACGGACATACTGGATGTAAACTTTGCACCGTTTTCATTTGCAACAATTTATACATCATTAAAAGCCTTTTCGTGAAAACCTCATCCATCCAGGGGCATTAGAGATACGACATATATTTATTTATTTTGGTCTGATTGGCGTCACTTTAAATCAGGACCACCTAAAATTATAATTATAATTCTGGTGAAAAATATATGTTTATGCGACCATCCTTTTAGGACTAACAATAACAAGATTTTCGAGATGACTGTAACTGTGACCATAATGACTGTTAGATGACTACCATTGTTATTTAGTACCAATTCGATATCATATAAAATTTTGCGATCAAAATCCAATGTTCAAAGAACTTTCCATCTAGGAGGAGCAGCAATGCGAATTTCAAGATATCCACTGTGGAGGCCATATTAGATAGCAGAACAGCACAATTTGAAAAAAAGATCAACTGGACACCATAATAAGACTTTGGGAAAACCCCATGCTAGTATGACTTTGAATTCATGGGTAGCAATTGCAAGAGTTTCAAGATAGCTGTTGTGGTAGCCGTATATGATGCCAGATTGGCAACATTTTCATTTAGGACTAACTAGGCATCATAACAAATTTTCTAGTGAAAATCCCACTCCCGTGATGATATCACATTTTTGTTCAAGAGTAGTAGGGATGTTTAAGATGGTTGCCATGGAAACCATATTTGACATCAGATCAGTAGTCCGAAACAATATATTAGTGATATGACCATCCATTTAGAAATAGTAGGAATGACAATATTTTAAAAAGATAACTATTTTGGTGGCCATATTGGACATCTGACCAGCGTCAATTTCATTTCAGACCAACTAGACTTTGATAAAAAATTTTTTGGGGTAAAGTTTCCTGGCCAGTTCGGGAGACGTAGCCATAGCATCCTTGAGCTAATGGATGGATGAATAACAAACAATGGACTATCCCATAACCTCTTCTTGTCTATGAAAAACAGTTTAGGAGGAACAGTTATAACAAACTTGTTCCAACAGATAGATTGAAGCGGGATTACATGCAATGTATTTTTGTCAACAATATTCATGTGCTTTCATATGGAACAATGTTACTCAAAACACCAAAAATAATTGATACTCGAAAGTTTTAAAAAGTGTTTGTCTCGCATATTTACAAACATTTGACACTTTATATTATGTTGTAAATATTGTTTAAAAATTTTCCACATTTTTGAGCAGAATGCCTCACTTTATTAAATAATGCATTATTAGTATTATAATTAATATTGTCACAAAATTAAGCAAGACAATATCTTGGTGATGACTTAGAACGACTATGAGTAATTGATTTCCTTGATGCATACAGCATAATAAAAGTAGTTTTAGTTTCTTTACTACCTCGACTGATAGTGACTGAGGAATACATGCATGTTATTGCAGGTCGATTGCAGCCAGTTACCAATATTTGACAGTGTGCACGGGTACTTTACCCTTGGATTGTGCACGCTTTTGCAGTATTTATAGGATGTATATTGCTATGTGCAGGCAAAGGGATCGCCGAGATCTTGTCAAGAGGTGTCTACATCAGACATTTTACAACAGCTATAGTGATAAGTAGCAGTTTACTTTAAGAAGTTCAATTTGTCATTGCATCCATACTTCATATGCCCCACATGGATATACCGTTTTATCATATATTCTCGATATTTAAAATTCTGGTAAATTATACAATGGTTGGATATGGAAAATAGTGGGATTGAAGTAATTCATCGCTGAAGTCTTTATATTGACGTAGAAAAGTGATAGTAGTATGTATTTCTATGAATTCTGGCGATACTTAAGTTATGATTTAGGTGATGCATATATGTTATTAATAATAACATGTTTTCAATACAATGCGCTGGCCAATATGGTCAATTTCCGGCCGAAGAGGCTGGCAGCTTAGCAACATATAGCTGAGAGGCTGGCAGCGTGGTAGATGAAATTGCTGGCAGTAGCTAAGGGCTTACAGTGTGGCAGCATAGCTATTAATGTAGTAGTATTAATGGCAGTGTGGAAACTTATATGGTAGTGTGGCAGCGTACTTTGTGGCAGTATAAATTAATTGAAAGAGGTGACTTCCAAACTGTGCAAAAGAGACTGGATCATAAATTCCGATCATAAGGACACATGGTTATATGAACCATACTAATTATATATCTCATATGATTATATGAATCGCATTCAATTTTTATGTATTATATGGTTGTATGAACCGTACTCGTCATAATACCATAGTCTTTGTTATAAACCATTCTAATTTTTATAATATCATATGGTTATATGAACCATACTCATTTATTCTCCTTCCATCTTCATAGTTTGGTGGTTTCGTATCATTTGACAAATGGTTGTGTTTTCACATCTTTATGAAAGTCTAGTTACGGCTATTGAATTGTCATAGTGTGGAAGGCAATCATTTCAGGGTTTACGAGTTTTATATATATATATATATATATATATATATATATATATATATATATATATATATATATATATATATATATTATCGTTTA
This sequence comes from Megalonaias nervosa, assembly GCA_016617855.1. Lineage (NCBI taxonomy): Eukaryota > Metazoa > Mollusca > Bivalvia > Unionida > Unionidae > Megalonaias > Megalonaias nervosa. Next base: position 14,450 of record JAECUM010048771.1, read on the forward strand.
TGACCAACTAGCAATCATTAAAAGTCTTATGAGCCAGAGAATACTAAATGTTGATTTGACTCTCCATTCTGGAGGAGAAGCAATAACAAAATTTTCCATACTGGGCGTCAGATCTGCACTAATGCAATCAAGACCAACTAATCACCATAATAAGTCCTTTAGTAACATCCCAATAAATTACTATGACCATCCATTCTGAAGCAGCTATAATAGACATGTGTATCTTCCTCAAAGCGTGGGCCAGATAGTGATTTTTAAATGTACCTTATAATATAAATATAGCTGGATAAAACCAGGTTGTTGGCTGGATGCACCCCACAGGCCAGAGATTGAACATGCCTAGGCTATAACAAGATTTTCAAAATTGCCATTGTGGTGGCCATATTGGATGTCCAAGCGGAAACATTTTTATTTAGGACCAATTAAACAGACTAATATGTCTGCAGGCAAAAACACAATATTGATACGATATTCCGGTTGGAAAGATTATTGATGACATGATTTTTAAACTAGTTGTTACGGTGGCCATACTGAATACCACTGAGGATCAACGAGACATCGTACGAAGTCTTTTAGTGAAAACCCGAAGTTGTTATGACCATATAATCAAGGGGAACAGTAATAACAAGATTTCAAGAGAGATGCTGCAATGGACATAATGGATGCCTGAGTGACACGATTTTCATTTAGGACAAACTGGACTCTGGGATGAATGCATGTGTAAAGATTATTGGCAAACATCCAAGTAGGTTTGAGATGTAGCCATAACAACCTTGCGCTAATGGAGGGATGGATGACAAACAATTGGCCACAAAATAACCTCTTCTGGTCTATGAAAAGTAGAAAATAAAACCAGTTGAAAAACTCAAAATTGAAAAGCAATAACTGCATTTGTGTTTTATTCTGCCGCAGGAAAGACCTCATTGGATATGTCATACGAATATGTCTTTGCCGGACAACCTCAATGTACCTGTACGACATATCAAACTTGCATTTTCTGTTTCCTATATGTACATATCTTCCTTGATAACTCTCACTTGGATATTTTTAAAATCTGCTATAACATGGTGTCAGGTATGAATCTCCTTCTTATTTCTTCTAGAAAGTAAAACGTTTCATGGACCATATTTCTTGAATATAAAGAGAATTGCAATCAAATCGTGTCAATGAAACCTTCATAGCAATAGCTCATTTTGTTGTCAAAATTAGACATTTGTGATTGGAAATTTGATTCCAAGTTATAAAATTCATTACATTTGATAAAATACGTCTATTTGTTTACATTTTCTTTGAGACAAAAACTCTCAGTACACTGTAAGAAACAACATATGACAAAATGTTGAATAATTTATATATCAGTGATACCTATTGATGACATTATTTTAAGACATAAATACCAATGAAATAAGTTAAGTGAAATGTATGATTCAGTTTCATGTTTCATTAAGTTTTCATTGGGTTTCATTGTAATCATCATAAATGCGATCTGCTTTCTTCAACTCTCAATAAACCGTCACATAGATGCCCTCTAGCGTTTCCATGAGGACCTAATTACGCACCGACTGTTTTGTTCTCTGACTTGTGGAAGTATTGATCGTGTTGTTATAATCAGTTTAAAGTTTCTACCTGCATTGTATTATTACATTTATTAGTCTTTTGTACCAAACCATATAATGGTGTTGTAGAATTAGAAAGAAGGCATGCCCTTCCTACCGTCTAATAACTAGGGGTGATATTAGCATGTTAAATCAACTCATTTCACTGAAAGTACTGTACATGTAACAAAGTTAAAGTATTTAACATCAATCACTGGTTTATCATACTTATTCACACGTGATCAAGCGAGAAGCCTACTAGCAGCATGAAAAACCAAGTTTCACAGATAGGGTTTATTATGGAGAAGCAAGTTCGAAAGTCTGTAGTGAGCTTATATTCCTGAATTGGCGCTATATGGTTTTCTCAAAGCTGAGCACAACATCGGTATTCTGCTAATATAATTTTTAAGCAATCAAGATTCAACATTAGAAACAAATGTCCTTCTTTCTTAAAGCAAAGAATCTCAGTTTATTCTGAATAAGCAGCAATACTAGAATGCAAAAGGCAGTAATATAATACACAAAGCTTCAGCTAGTACACGTGATGTGTGCCAAAACCACTTGGAGTAAGAGTTTAGCAAACTTTCTGATATTGGATATATTGAAAATAAAAGTAATTTATGCAGGATTGTGACTATCTATTGACAATTATTCCCATGCAATTAATAAATGAGTATTCAGTTACAACCACTCTCCCCCATTTTCACTGTCGAGGTCCATCACTTTCTTAATTGTTCAGATCTCCCCTGGTAACTCAAATCCTTGCTTTTGCTAGTCTATGTATACAGTAACTTAGCAGCAAGGGGCCAACCTCAAAAACTACCTTTTATTGTTTGTTTGACAAAAGGATAATTCCTATTAAAACTACTTTTTCCTGGAAGACAGTTTATAGATATTGTATAGGCAGGTAAAAAGAAAACAATAGACCGCGACCAGGAAATAAATTGTTTTTAGTAGGACCCGTCCCAGTGTGTTTACCACCAATCAGTCTTCGAAAAAATACTTAGCAATACACGTACAAATTAATTTTTAATTATTTAGAAACAATAAAATATATTATTTGGGAACAATCAATGCAAATTGATACACATGGGGAAGATAAGTTTATGTGACCATCGTTGTGTTGGGGAGTACTCTTGAATATACGCCATTCGTGTGAGAAAGGGAAGCAGTCCAATTCCAGGTAACTAATGTAGGGTGGTTGTGCGAGAAAAAACACCATTATGTAGCGCCAGTGGGGGGGGGGGAGTCAAACTCAGATTATGAATCATTCAAACTGCATGCATGCAATAAACTGCACGGGGAGAAATCCTGTTAGAGAAATCATCTTGTATATGATAATATTATTTTGTCAGTCGCGTTATCGTTGGGCACAAACAAGTATTTTCAGCTTACTGGAATAAAATTTCAAATTCATAACTAAATGGTCTTCATTAGTGCATGGGGAAAGCTTATTCATGAAAAGGAATTTCAAAGGTTGTTATAGATTGAAGCCAGTGTTTCATGTTGACAAGAAAGTTACTCATGGCGGTAAAAGTCCAACAATTATCAGAGCTGCATCAATATTGTCGTGGTGTCAAAGATGAATTTGCCACTGACGAACCGACTACGTGTATTCAACATGGTGCATTTGTACGGGAGAGTCTACGTCAAATCTACGATGCTCGCATAAACAATACATGAGCTCATATTATTAATAATTTGTTGCCACTCACACAATTAACATTTTCTCAGAACTAAATGCATCAGCAACGAGAAAGGGGACGAATAACCGGCAAAGTTATTTATGATTCTGGTAAATACCGGCATGGTAGTGTCATCAAACTCATTGAACACAACATATTCGCATGGTCGCCTGTGCAACAATTTCAACTCCGATGCACGATTAAATTTTATTCTGTTGGCATTTATAATGAAATTGCAATATTCTTAAAAAATATCCAGCATCGGTTGGTTGCTTAGCAGTGATGATCGCCGTGAAAATGTTTTTAAGCAATTTGTGCTTCCGAACAGAGACTGCTACCACGCGCAATTATTTCACAATGGGTTTGTATTAGTCTTGTTGAAATACACATAGAAGTCCGATGAGGTCAATGATCTATCTAGAAATTCATTTACAGGAGTATATGTGGACTCATATTGTGCACAAAAACAAAACAACTGGAAACCAGCTCCAAAATGTTTTCTCGAGGACGTCCAATGATCATGCGTGAGATAAAGGCATGGTGGTCTTTGGAAAACTGCCCACATGACGTTGCTTCCATCGATATGGACGTGTGCTACCCACCCAATTTTCTTGGACGTGATGAATACTTACCATAGGTACACGATTTTGTTATCTCACACATGAGCTTACACAGGCATCAATTAAACGTCTCTACCTGACAGTAACGTGGCTAAATTTTGCTGTATCAGCAGTCTGGAGATTCTTGATGATATTCATCCTGTGATTTCTGCATGGTTTAGAAGAAATTCACGTGGATGGAAATGTTTCAGTTGTGCTATCACGGTTTATGCTCGATGGTCTCATACTAACAAGTTTAAGCGTGTCGAAAGCCATTAAAGCATATAAGCTGCAAAAGCATGTCTGGTTTCACAAGCTGTCACCAGATGCGACGCGTAACTAAATTTCGTGCACTAAGGAACTCGGGAGGAGAATCATAGGTAAATTTACCACGGTGAGATCAGTGGATTGCAAACATGAGAGTAAAAATTCTTGTTATTTACCAGGCTGAGCTTAATTTTCTCATCACAGACACAGTATGCTCTGGTACATTTATTTAGAAAACTCTCGTGAAATTTACCAACGAGACCAGAGTATATAATTTCCTACAGCGACCACGAATCTCCACAGTACACTCATTTAAAGGAATTAATGCATGCATATGCAGGTATTTAACTGTTATCAGATATGAACTTACAACAGGTTGAACGAGATGCAATGCGCTCTGCTTCCACTTTTCTTAAAGATCATCATAGACCAAGCTACGCTCACAACAACTAATCTTCTAATCTCCTCTTTAATGATCAGTTTCACGGATTTCGCAACAAGCCACCGAGGATGCATTCTTTCCATCCCTAGCGGTCTCGGCTACAGCGGAGGTATTTACAATGCAACCAACAAATGGTCGCAGTGACGTACCCAGAGAACAGGACACTGGGAAGCAGTCCTATTGAATTTGCAATCGTCGAAAACTACAGTTCTCCCGAACTGAAGTTCAAAGAAGCAAAGGGGGCAATTGTTTTTGCCAGCGTTTCCAAAATACCTCCCTCCCCCGCATCTCAAATGACATATTGTCATGCCCTCTTATCACAGATACCGGCAAGGTCAAGGCTCCAATCTTTTGTTGCCAAATGGAGAAGTTTCATGATGGCGATATATGGACCCGACAAGTGGATTACGGGCCACATGGTATCTCGTTCAGCAAACCTCTTCCTTTGCCCAGAGTTCCTTCAGCTACAAACGGAAAACTGATAACTTGGTCGTCAACATAAGAACATTACGTCAACTCCTTCACGCTCTTGGGTTCATGATGAAATACTACAACAGGTTTAAAATGAATTCACATTAGGTGGGGCGATGACAACATCGGATGAATTTGTTCTATACGGCGCCTAGAGAATTAAGAAAGGAACAATAAGATCACCAACATTTTCTGCTGAGGTTTATGTGTCAGAGAATTATGTCAACCGTTCTATCTGTAACTGTTCTAATAGTACGTGTATCTGAATGGTGGAGGGGTTCTGTTAAAACAACATGAGTCATTAACCTGTTTAAAGTTTTCATCAGTTTTGTTGTGGTAACACTCACACAAAAGCTCCCAAGCAATATGACAGAAACAGACAAGTTAAATCACAAACTTACTTCAGTTTCTTCAGATGGCTGGGTGATTCCAGCTGGGAACCAGTGCTCATGTGAAATAAATAATTCCTCGTGTTATAATATGGGACAAAATGTATACTGTGCCCGTTGCAACTTTAAAACGCTTAAATGTGACCGAGTACTAGGTCATGCTGTGTGATTATGTTTGGAGATAAAAGTCATCTACCTCCGATTGCTGGTGTATCTCCACATGGCTGTCTAGCTAACAATGTAGATTAATACAAATAAGTTTATGATGATTATCTGGCTAAGAATGAGTCACTGCGACGACTGAATGCGAGAATGCGTTTGAGATCCGACAAAGCACAGTGTAAAGAAATGGAAGGGGCAATACCTGAAACATCTTGCGAAGACTTTTTCTACACGTGGACACCCGTGGATTTAATAGTGTTTCATGCAAACAACTTTGTGTCTAGCTGCAGCAGGAATTATTTAAACTTCACCACGCATTGTCCCGTTGATGTATCAACCATCAGATGCACGTCGGAAAAAATATCCATGTGGCAATACCAGGACGGAGTACAAGTGGGACACTGAACTTGGTTCTCACTAATATAGTTTATGTCCCGCTGTATGAAATTGAGCTGGTGTTACTATTTTATTCCGATTGCCTCAGCGGATTGTATCGCAATTGTGCGTGTTACTTCATTGTTCAAAGCGGCTACCACACTGGACCCATTTCATTCTCGCATCACCATTTCCTTTGGTAATTGATGACCAAATAATCATTTCCCGAGTGATTGTTTAAATCGTTTAATGATGGCTTGATTAAGATCATGAATATGTCCCTGGCAAATTTTAAACCCCATTATGTTATATCAACATGATTACTTATTCCAGGAATTTTCTGCCTGTAACGACCTATAAAAGATCACTGTGATAATTAACGAGCTTGAGCGAAGACTCTCATATGTATTTGCATCTGGAATAGGGACGAGGAAATGAATAAGACAATATAAATTTTTTTTTTTTTTTTTTTTACCTGAACACAATGTTATTTATTGATTTATATTGCATAGTGATACAAAAAAAATCGTTAGTGTCCAACGCAGCCCGGGTCCGATATACCCCTTTGAGTATATTGAAATTGAACAAGCCTCTGGATATGATCGGGGAAGGGCAGTAGTTTGGCTATATACTATTTCTAAATTAGTTTCTGATGACAAAGCAGACTGTGTTTATTATACTAAACACACACACACACACAAACACACAAACACACATATATAATCACATGATTGCAAGCAGAATGTCATTCTCTTTTGGGCGTGCTAGCCCCCTATAAAATGAATTTATTTTTATACTTGGGCATTGAGCAAGCTCACAGCAGGGGAAATAAGTCTGGCCTAAGACAATCGGATCTAACAATATAAATTCATCATTGAGATGATGGACGCACAGAACTGACAATGAGAGATCCAAACATCCATATGTGTTGAGCCATACTGAGTGATATAATCCTCAGCTAGCATATTTTACAGTGAACATGCTCAATCATAATATGCTTAGACTATACTTGCTTGGGAGCGATCGATAATCATGCAATACATTGAATAGCATAATTCAGTTTATTTCAAACGGATGCATTTTTAAAAAAAAAAATTAGGCTACCTAGGGGAGATATCACCATCAGGCAACAGAAAGTTAAAAATGTCTTTTACGTTGTTATTGAATGTTTATTTTTATTGGTCTCATATCTTATTGACATCAATGAAGTCACAATATTCGATGATTATTATTTGATTAAGATTGAATGACCCACTCTATTATGGCTCTTCCACATCTGCAGTCAGTTCAACAGGCAGTTTATAATCAAGTACACTTAGATCATAACGAATATATGAACCATAACTTTCAAGGAGGTAAAAATGCAATGTCTCGTGGAAATGTATGTCGCTATCGACTGCATTAGCTTAACCCTGACGTAGTACTTCCTACGAAGAATTATCATGAAGATGTACATTTACTTTGTTTGCATCATCAAAACTGAAACAATACACCTGTGTCGTTGATGTCAACAGCTAGTCAGAGTAGGGACCGATTTGATTTAAATTGATTCTTTCAAATCATATGTTTTAATATTATAATATTTGCAATTAATTGAAAATTAATTTCTATAAGTACCAATCAATGTCTTATATTTGATGTTTTATTGGTGGTGAACAACTGGCAAGGGTCCTTTTAAACAAAATATTTTCTGGTTCGGTTTAGTGTTTTAATACCTATCTATATAATATATGTAAACTGTCTGCCAGCAAAATATTTTAATAGGAACCGCACTTTTATCAAAGAAATAGTAAAAAACCTGTCTTGAGGGTTTGCTAATTTTTTGTATGTATTTCTCAAATGCTAGGACAAATGTGTCAAACTGATACATTTACTAAAAACAATCAGAACTGCATTTATTTGGGGTGCTGGAATAAAATATACTTGGGACCTGGGAATATATTTTTTGATATATTGTAGTTACCCATAGCTGCAGTTTAGAATTGTACATAATTTTCATATTAACTTTATCACCAACGACAAAAGCCTGGCTTGAATGTTTTAAAAAATACGTTTACTGTACACAATGTATATTTAAATATAATATAATTAGGCATATATATATATATATATATATATATATATATATATATATATATATATATATAGACACACACACACACAC
>JAECUM010048771.1:22661-48614 GCA_016617855.1 Megalonaias nervosa
ATATATATATATATTGTGTGGAAATATTTGCCAAAGGTGTTTGAAAGTAACGGGTGTGGTTCTCATTGGATGAATATGGCAAAATAAATATATTGGAATTACCACTTTGTAAACTTGCATCTTTTGCCCTTCCATTAGCAGGCAAATGGATGTAGTATGGGAAAACTTGCTCTATTGTACTGCAAAATAAAATGTGATAATTGCTTTATTTAAAATGGCATATTCTAAAACAAAATAAACATATATTTTTCTACATTTGTTCAGCAAAACATTAAATGGCCAACTTTCTTCATTTTACACTGAGTATAGCATGTTTAATTACATAATGCCCATTTATATGTAAATACATCTTGCCCAACAATCAAAAGAATGCATATGAAGCATATTGTATTTACTTTTCTAGAAATCCAAACATTTCTTACACGTTAAAATCTAGAACACTAACATCTTCATTTTATAGAAGATTTCTTTTTTTTTTTTCAGTTAATGAAAACAAAATTAACATTTCTGACTGAGCAAATAAAGACTTTATTGCTTCATTTACTCAGTTCTCTTCATATATAGCATGACCATAACTGTGATTAGTGCCACCTCTGATCTGCCATCACATAATGTACTACATGCCAGCGTTTACCTTGTTCTGCTTAAATCATTATTCAAAACAGGCAGAAGAAACACTGTTTCCACCATGTAATATATTGTAGAACAGTATCTACACCAGTCACCTGAAATCAGTATATATGACAAACAGCATAGACCCTATCTTCTACAAAATGATGTACCACAGATCATGGTATGCACATCTCACATGAAATCCTTACATAAACAAACAGTGTATTTTCAGCATATTGACCTTAATCTGCACCACATGATCTACCACAGATCAGGATCTATGTTTATCATCTGACATCATCACACAGGACAAGCAAAATATCAACCCTAATTTGCTATCCCATTATATATATCTCATATAAAATTCAACACTTGGTCACAGGGTCATTACATAAAACAAACAGCATAGACTCTGATCTCAAATCACATAATGTACCACAGATCAGAGTCTTTGCTTATCACCCAAAGGTAAACCCACTGCATAGGAAACACAGCATACATCTTGATTTGCCATCATATTACATAGATTGTATTAGGGTCTATACCTGTTACCTGAAATCATTACAAACAAAAATCAGCATACTGTCAGCATATCAACCCTGAAATGCCATCATTTAATATACATCATATTAGGATCTACACTTGTCATTTGGAATCATTACATAGGACAATATGACAATTACCAGTACATCCAATTTGAAATTACATAATGTGCTGCAGATTAGAGTCTATGCTTGCCACCTGAAATCATTACTTAGGACAAACAGCAAGGACCCTGATTTGCCAACACACAATGTATTGCAGATTAGAGTCTATGCTTGTCACTTGAAATCATTACTTAGGACAAACAGCAAAGACCCTGATTTGCCAACACATAATGTACTGCAGAGCAGAGTCTATGCTTGTCGACTGAAATCATTACATGGAACAAACAGCATAAGCTCTGATCTGGCACTAAACAATATACCTCTTATCAGGGTCTTTGATTGTCGCCTGAAATCATTACATAGGACACAAATATGGACCTTAATCTGCCACCACGTAATGCATCACATATGAAGTTAATGCTCGTCACTTGAAATCATTAAAGAGAACAAACATCATATACCCTGATTTCCTATCGATTGAGCTCATTACTTAACACATAAAGCATAGACCATGATTTACCATTACATTATGAATTACATACTTGGGTATGCGCTTGTCACCTGAATTTATTATAAATGACAAACATCAGAGACACTGATTTGCCATTATTTTGTGCAATGACAGATGTGAGTTTATGATGTTCACAGCTGGATTTATACAAATAACATAAGCAAACAATATGTGATTGGATGTATGTAATAACATAAGCACAAGATATGTGATCGGATTAATGTAAAAACAGAAGCAAACAATATGTAAATGTATGTATGTAATAACATAAGCAAACAATATGTGATTGGATGTATGTAATAACATAAACACGCGATATGTGATTGGATGAATGTAATAACATAAGCAAACAATATGTGAATGTATGTATGTAATAACATAAGCAAACAATGTGTGATTGTTAGTCTTCCAAAACAACTTATCTTTCATAATTTGTCAATCGATTATATCTCAGAAGTTTTACATGAAATATTTAGTGTCATAACAAGACTGAAGGACAACAAAACCTAGTTATTTACATAGCATTTTCAATAATGTTAAATATAATTTTATAAAATCTGAGAACTTTATTAGAGTAATGTTCAGTTCATGGAAAATATTTCAATAACACGAGATTAAAGATACTGCAATTACAGTAATCAAAATCTGTATATGTTATTTTGTGAAATCAATCTATGTGTCAGACCAACATATGCCACTTGTACATGTTGCAGTGAGATAAGATTAACATCCCAGGCATGATGACATAATTAATATATAGTCTAGCTTCAGACTGGTCAGCAGTTCTTTGGAATGTCGATATAGAACAGTTGACTAACAGCTGGTAGATATGTGGAAATTGGCAATCTGTCAAATTACCGTTAAGAATAAAACATCATGACACAGGTTATTTTAGACAAGACACAAATGTTTACTCTTTATAACAAATGTCATTTAGGATCTGAGAAAAAAGCTGACACTCTAGAACAGTATTTCAAGATCAAAGAATATTATTAATGCATTTCACTATTGTTGGACTGGTGTTATAAGTTAAAAAAGGCAATATCCAGAAAATTTGTAATTAATGTTACATCCACTGAAACATGAACTTACATTGAATTATTTCTGTTGTTGACATTTTGTATCATTAGAGCCAGTTGATTTCGTACCCCTTTGGAAAGACTTAGCACAAAGTCATTGCTAATTAACTCATCTGCTTCTCCAGACCTTGGTGCCCTGAAAAAGTAAAATTATTCCTATCCTAAATTATACAGATGTTGTATGCAGGTACCTCATGATAAACATATTGTAGGATTGTTATACAAACATTTACATGGATTTTCATTTCATTTTGATAACTGTGAAAATTCCCTGCAGTAATTTTGAAATTATCAGTTATTAAATGTGAATTCTACATATCTAAACACACACACACACACACACACACACACACACACACACACACACATATATATATATATATATATATATATATATATATATATATATATATATATATATATATATATATATATATATATATATATATATATATATATAATACAAGTGATAATTCAAATGACACAGTATTGCAAAACATATTCCGAATAATATTAAATGTCCTATCACGAATCCAAAAGTATAGAATGTTCTGATTGAATTTTAGAAGTCTGAACTGTCCTGAAGTACCACAATGATACAATATATAGGTTTTTGAATGAGTTCTCAATAATCCCAAGGTATTGTTTGAGTCCAAAAAGTCAATAAGCTCTTTGTAATATTATAAATAATTTAAACAAATTATTTCTATCAGATTATATCTGAACACAACTATAAACTGTGATCACAGATTCACAAAGAACATTTGTTTAACAAACCTCTCATTAAACAAACTTTACTAGACCTGAGATGTAATAGGTTTCCTACAGAAAATTCCACTAACTTGTAAAAAAAGGTTCAGGTCTATCGTATTGTCATTACATAGGAAGATGTCTTATAAATGACACAAATACACGCAAAATAAGGCAATATAGTACATATATACACATGCGGGTGCATTTGCAAGCACATGATATTTATTTTTCATTTTGTTAACGAAAGTAAAATGGTTGTGATCACTGAATACAATAATCAGAGTAGAAGCTAAATTAATATACACTTCTGCATTTGTTCAGTCAAAAGCACAGTCAAACATTTCTTCTTGGTTTCTCAGGTGCTTGCTGAATTTTTATAATATTTGTTTAGAAAAACAGCACACTGGATGATACACACCATTTCTGTCATCTTGAATTGATACTCTACCAACCTCTGCATCACTGGTATCAAAAGACATTTTAAATAATTGACTGAAATTTTAACCTGAAAGAACTGGTGCACCTTTAAGTATGGCCTGAAATTTGTCAAGATTCCTTACACTTGTCAGACCAATGAAATTTGGATTTCTTGATCAACAAATCTCCGATAACATCCAGCCATATGCAAAAATGCATTACTTGCTTTTTTACTAACAGGTACTGGTAATTCATAAATAACCTTGATCTTAACTTCTACATGTTTAACTTGAACGTGTCCCACAATATGTCCCACTAACGTGACTAAAGCATGGCAAAACTCACTTTTACCTGAATTAACTGTCATATTCGCATCACCGAGTCGATCAAATAACTTCCAAAAGGTTTTAAAGTAATCTTTTCATGTATTTTTGTACATGATGACGTCACTGATGTACATTTAAATATCATCTAGACCAGATGTCATCATGTTCATTAAACACTGGAATGTTGCCAGAGAACGTCTCATATCAAATGGCATCACCTTATATTGAGAAATCCCTCTGGAGTTGCAAATGCCACAAATTCGTTTGCTCTTTCCGTACGTTGAATTTACCAGAATCAAATTTGGTGACATATTTTGCTTTTCCGATTTTGTCCATTCAGTGAAATATTCTGGACATTGGATATAAATCCGTTTTGGTGACACCGTTGACTTTAATATAGTCAGTACAAATACGGAAAATATTCTTTGGTTTATGACGGACTTTTACTTGGTTCTGTGAAATCATTCTCCAGTAAATACTGACTTTCTTTCTCAAACATTCCTGCTTGAGAGGATTAAAACCGTAGTTAAACCGTTTCACAGATCAAATGTAGGATCTGTAATCTCAATATCATGATAGAGTTTCTTTGTTCGTGTTGGAACAGCAGGAAATAAGTCCCCATATTCACATAATACTAGTAACTACTTTAGTTCACTCTTTTCTTGTGATTATAGATGCAATGTTTTCTAGACCAGATTGTTTAATATTTAAAAATTAATAACACTGGTTAAACCAAAGTCACTACAGTCCGATAGCATTTGTTTACATCCTCACTATGTGGGGCAGATACAACTAAATCGACTAAATTATTAAGATGGCTATATCAACCAAAATACTGCTTTAACATATTTATATGACAAAGTTGTTTCTGTTTGCTTCTCACATGAATGTTAGTGATATACTTTAAGCCATTCACATTCTTTTCGGTTGTATAAGGACTGTATAATTTAGCCTAAAGAGGATTTTGGGGTATATGCTAGAGAGCCAGAACTTTATCACCAGGCGGTAAACTCCTTTCCTATGTATTTCTGTCGTACTTTAATTTCATTTTTACTGAGTAGGTGAAGATTAGTTCCTGTTACTTCACAAGCTTGAGAAAATTATATTTGAAACCAGAGACATAGTCAATAAAATGAATCTTGCAATCTCCATTTGAAAGAAGTTTCTCTTTTAATAACTTCAATGGACCACGAGCGGTATGTGCCAAAATCTAGTTCAAAAGAAGTAAAGCTCTTTGATTCTTGAACTGATTCCCTAACAGCAAACACCAATCCTTACCTGTTTCAAAGCAACATTACCGAATGATGTTCTTCAAAGTCTGATGAAATCTTTCCAAAACCCCTTTGACTTTTACGATGGTGGGCAGAAGATTGGAACTGTTGAATACCTAATTCATGCATCTCTTGTTGGAAATTTCCAGACTTAAAATTCGACACTTGATCAGACTGGACAGATTTTTTGAAGGCCACCAAGCGTAAACAAATTAATAAAAACTCTTAGAATGATTTTAGTTTTAACATTCCTCAAAGAAATTGTCTCTGGAAATCTTCTGGATGAATACATTTTTGGTCAGCAAGTATTGGTTTCCTAACATGGTCTTAGGTAAATGACTGAAACAGTCTACCATTATTCTGGTAAATGGTTCATCAAATGCAGTAATAGACTGCAAAGAGCCTTAGGTATCTTCTGATTAGGTTTTCCTAGCATTTGACAAGTGTGAGAAGATCTCCAGTATCTACAAATATCGCTTTGAATTTTCGGCCACTAAAAATATTTTTAGATTTTGTATACGTCTTTTGGACTTAATGACCAGCCTAGTGAATTTCATAGGCTAATTAAAGCATTTCCTGTCGATATGACCACATGATAACAACCTCACAGCTCACTGACCACTTGTCACAAACAGATACTTCGGATGGTCTCCATTTTCTCATAAGGACCCCATTTTTCACAAAATAGCAAACTGTTACTTGTGTGGCTTTACTTTCGTTTATAGCCCTCTGGAACAAACAGAAATATCAGGTTCTTGCTTCTGTTCGACAGTGAGTTATTATCAATAGGTAAATAAGTCACTGCTCTGTCAGTCCTGAGTCCTGAGTATGCGTCAGATGCCAGATTGATACAATGGAGAGGAAGATTAACAAAGTTGCACTCATACTTGCCATATTCCAAGACAATGTGTTTTTTCATGACTCAAAACGTGTGTTTTGCGGTCCCAAAGGGGGTCTATGCGTGTGATCCAAATGAGAGATGTCATTCAATTGAGAATACGTTATCTTTTCATGCTAGTCAATAGAAAATGATTGAAACTAAATATCAATAAAGAAAATAACTTGTCTGTTTTATTTAAAATATTTCATACACTTACCAAGAAATAATTGTTAGTCTTACCATTGTCGAATATCATCACCATACACATAAGTGCAAACACTCATATGATCAAAATGATAGGGGCATTAAATCAAAGCGTACATCAAGTTTCTGTTCTTAAAACTCATTGCATGGCAAAATATATGCTTAATTAATTGCAGTCTTTGCTGCCGTCAGTAGTTCTTTGGTTAAGGGGTTTGAACGTGATACAAGTGTCATTTGCACTCACTTGAGACTGGGTGGTACTGTTGGTCAAACTTCCCTTTTGGATTCTCTGAGCAAATCCTGGTCAGAACCAAGTTATTCTTCACGACCATATCGTGATTATTATTTTCCTTCACTGAATCTATTTCATGGCTAAATTCATCATGAAATTCATGTGTAAATTAATAGTATTTTAACTTGATTAAGATAAAGAATAATACCAAAGAGAGCTAAGTTGAATGATTAATTACGCGTGTTGAATGTTTTACATACAGGTTGGACTCCAATTTCGATGGACATTATACACTCCATAATGACTGATGTCGATATTTTAGTTTGCAGTACGTGCAAAAGCCACATCCTTTTCTCTGTACATGACAAAGTAAAACACCGTCAACCTGGAGGTATGCAATTAATTTTAACTTGCTTTGCTGGTTGATTATTGCTTCCTGAATCATCTTCAAGAACGGATTACACTATTCCGACACTATCCGAACACTATTCAGAGAATTGAAATGATCATGCATTGCTTTCTATATATGGAGTAAATTCCAAGTTCAAAGTAACGTTGCCAATGTTCACAAACTTGGCAATAATCTGAACTACAGATGGCTTAAACAGTCTCATTCACGGCAATGATGCGTAGTAATCTTTGTTATTCTACATATATCTAGCACCTCTTTGATTTTGATACAACTAGAAATGAGTTGGACTGTTCAACTTTGTGGATTTTATCTATGCAAGTTGGCGCAATGAGCTCCACCACACCAGTCTTCAAAGGACTTCACACATCACCCTAGCTATTTTCAGCCAATTCAACAAACCGTTAAATGGTAGTTGTTCATACCTGACTTCTTTGCCTATCAATTGTTACACAAGCTGCCCCAAGGATAGTTTTACACTAGCTGCAGGCAGGACTGTTTACTGTTGATACATGGTACATATTATGGGCATTTATTGAAAATTATTTTCTGAGAAGATTTCTAATAATTGTGTTTTTCGAAACAAATTGTGTCAATGGGTTTGGAAGTAAAATATCGTGTTTTGTGACACATCGTGTTATGGCAGGTTCACACACTTTAAGCCCTGAAATAGAACATCTTCACTTGAAGATTACCTGATAACAGAAGACTCTGAGAATCTCCTGTCACCCTTAATAATGTAATAGGGATAAGTTTGGCAGAATTAACAATAATTGATATAGAACCTTTCAACAGGAATGGTTCATATTTCTCCAAACCCAATCAGACTGGGGTTTGATTGACCCAACAAATGTATTGTTTTCAATACAAGACCGCGAAAAAATTCTCTTAGAAATAAGATCATCTGGATTGGCTCTGTCTTTATTCTGTTTCCTATGGTTCAACCTGTAACAATCAGAAATGACATGCCCTTTCTTTTTGCAATATAGTCACGTAGGAAGAGATAAGGATTTCGTATCTGTCTTATAAGAAGTTTGACTTCTAAAACTTGTGCTAGGTTGAGATTTAGAAGTACAAGTATGAGGCTGAGATGAATTTTTGAAACCAAAATACTGCTGTGTGGAATACTTATTGAGAAATAAAAGATTGTGAATTAAGGAATAATCATCAGTTTTGTTAGCAGCCTTTTCCGAAGTTTCGACCTTTTTGCCCATCAAGATAAGTCTTGACATCACTATGGGTGCAATACTTGAACTCTTCAATTAATACACGATGTCTTTCATAATCTTTGTCAGCCTTTTTGCTGAGCACCACCTAACCAATAGTTGTTTGTTTATCCTTGAAAAGTCCTTGATTATTCCTAAACCTTTGTCGAACCTCAGGTACCAACTCATAATCCTTGCAGATGAATTCCATAGGCAGATCATAATCAACACTTTGCTTTACCGACAGTGTAGTATAGACTTCGCAATTTTGAGTTTGCAGCAATTTTCTCAGAGTGAGGAAAGTATATATATATGTATATATATATATATATATATATATATATATATATATATATATATATATATATATATATATATATATATATATATATATATATATATATATATATACTTTTATTGCTGAAAAGGGGGTGCTTAATTTACATTTCTCGTAACATCAAAACCATTATAGTTCTAATTATTTCAATCTGAAATGCATTTCTCATTTTCTCTCTGAATGTGCATTTCTCTTTCTTCTTTTTTCTCTCTACATCCCTCTTGCATCTCACTGAATTTGCATTTCTCACTCCTTTTATTCTTGCTGAATTTGTATTTGTCTCTTCTTTTCTTTCTTCCGTTTGTTTCTCGTTCTTCTGTACCTCAATGCATTTTCATTTGTCTCTCCCTTTTACCTCTTTCTGAATTTACATTTCCATCAATTTGTTCTGAAGCTGAAGCATTGTTAATTAGATTCCATCTGGTTTTTTAAACTGTAATTCCTTTCATTTCATATCAAAACCAGAGACAGACCAACTAATCAAACCCAAAGTGCTATCATCCAAAATGTTCTAAGCCACCAAATACTGAACCAAACTATTCTTTATTTCTTGCCTTGTTAAGGACTCATTTACTTCTGTAATATCATAATCTCTGGTAAGCTCAAGCAACTCGTGCTTTTTATAGACTCTCACCTCTTCGGAGTAGTATTTGCAACAAAGTGCTCAATATTAGATGACATTTTACATGCTTCTTTATTTCACTAACGATTTCTTAAAGTGTGAAAAATTATGACCTTTACTAATGAAGATCCAGAAAGAATTCAATATTAATTTAAAGATCCATTTTTAATATTGTTGGAATGTTTTAAAGAAATTCTGATCCGGAACAAACTCCTAGTTTCTGTTATGACTCTATGGTCTTAAGCTATGTAGCAGAAAAAGAAATGAAACGAGCAATTTAAGTACAATTTATCAAATTATTTATTTGCCTAGAATGCAAGTGAAAATTCAAACTACACAGTATTGTGAGTTAAATTCCGAATGATCATAACTTTCCTACCATAAGTCGAAAAGTATAGAATGTTCCTAATGAAGCTTTCAAAACGGTTTTCGTCTCGATAATGTTGATATGTAACTAATGATCCTTCTGGGGTACTCCTCTCCGTACCAAGCGTAATTGCTGGAGGTTGTACTTGCAGATGCATCCCGAGGCGAGTCCAGTGTGCTTTCACTGCCTTCGAGATACAACCTTATATTATTCAGATTTCCAAAGTAGCTCCAGTGGTCCACGGATCGGCCCCCATTTGGACCTCATAATCATTGTAATGGGAGCCTAAGAATGCGACCTTGGATAAAAATGCCACATCGAGCAAAATCTAGCAGGCGAAGGAATTCTCTAGCAGATGGATTGTTCTATATAGGGAAGGAATCTACCATGTACTAATTCAATTCTCGTTGCTAGGGAGATGTATTCTGAATGTTGAATTCCAGATTTAGTTGACCAAAAAGTTCAAAAGATACGATATTGGAGGGGTCCATGTTGACAAATAGACTGAGAATGAGAAGGAGGGTGAAAAGTCAGGTTTTGCAACAATATGTATTTTGCCTGCTGATGTTTAGCCTGTTGCTTTTGTAGGCGTATCACAAGACTTATGGAAGCAATGTGAGTGGGGACGTGATGTCACACCTCTTACAAGTCAACTTTGAATGTGTAGTCTACCCAATGGACTTCATTTTAAACCTGTTTTTGCATTCCATCAGGAACCCAAGAGCGTGAAAGAGTTGACGTAATGCTCTTATGTTGACGACCAAGTTATCAGTTTTGCGTTTGTAGCTGAAGGAACTCTGGGCAAAGGAAGAGGTTTTCTGAACGAGATACCAAGTGGCCCGTAATCCACTTGTCGGGTCCATATATCATCATCATGAAACTTCTCCATTTGGCAACAAAAGATTGGAGCTTAGATCTTGCGGGTATCTGTGATAAGAGGGCCTGAAAATATGTCATCTGAGATGCGAGGGAGGGAGGTAATTTGGAAACGCTGGCAAAAACAATTGCCCCCTTTGCTTCTTTGAAGTTCAGTTCGGGAGAACTGTAGTTTTCGACGATTGCAAATTCAATAGGACTGCTTCCCAGTGTCCTATTCTCTAGGGACGTCCCTGCGACCGTTTGTTGGTTGCATTGTAAATACCTCCGCTGTAGCCGAGACCGCTAGGGATGGAAAGAACAATCCTCGGTGGCTTGTTGTGAAATCCGTGAAACTGATCATTAAAGAGGAGATTAGAAGATTAGATGTTGTGAGCGTAGCTTGGTCTATGATGGTCTTTAAGAAAAGTGGAGGCAGAGCGCATTGCATCTCGTTCAACCTGTTGTAAGTTCATATCTGATATTACAACCATGGTCATAGATTGTTGTGTATCTATGTTTACAAAGTGGGCCATGTTATAAACACGCTCCCATGTATGGCAAGTGAGGGAATGTTCTGCCTATTGAAAAATCGCTATAGATATTAGATGCAACATGTTCCCATTTCAACTATCTAAATCGAAAACAGGAGAGTGTTGCTTATAGAACCGCTGATATCAGTTCGAAAGGAAGGCGTCGTTGAGAAAAAAGTCCGAAGATGCTTGGTATTTGTATCTGATGATGTAAACTTCCTACAAGGTGAGTAACATTGTCTGATTGGGTAACCAATTGAAAGTAGATTCTTCCGTTGCCAATGATCACCTGACATAATAACTGTATACCAGGCAGGTGATGTAGAGGATTGAGGAGGACAGAACTCCAATGGGAGTGGGAGAAAATCTTCTTCAGTCCAAGCATGTAAGGTCGAGTTTTACTGTTCATAGTAGGATCCAATAATGCCAGTTTTCGTCGTTTTTGGATTAAGGTAGTGAAGATGATGTATCTTGTGCAAAATACATGCGAAGCAGTTGGAGAAGAATGTCAAGAATGGTGGCTCACTACATTTGCAGCACATTATGAGTTAGATCCCATTACTTACAAAGTATCGGTATTTTGAAACTTCCTTTGGGTGGCAAAGGCTTGATGGCGAGTTAAGAGAAATTTCTTGGAAACTGAGGCACCGATATGGACATGGTACGCCGGAAGTGTCTCGAGATATTGTGCTGGTTAGACTGATATATGAGAGTGCCTTTATAGATTGGATGTCGTTTTTCGAAAGTGCCTAGGAGCACTATGCATTTTATACTGCTGCATAATTTAGTCTATGAACTGAATTCTTGTTTATTGAGACACTAAGATAGGCATTGTACGCAGGAAGTGCCAAACGGCAGAATTGCGAGTTGTGGAAATTCATAATTTCGTTTCTCTGGTGGCTGAGTTGTGTTCAGAGTTATATGGCCGAGTCTGGTCGTAAAGGAAGATGGTCACCTTGGCTGGCATGACGTTGTCCAGTTCTTGAGGTTGGAACGGGGTACAGAATATTGATACATCTAGCCGGTCCGTAATTCTGATTTGTGAGACTGTAACTGAGGCTACTGTTGATCTTTATCTGGCTCCCCAGTATATAATTGATTTCGAACCCTTGCGTGCAAGCTGATGGTGTTTTCATACCTCAAGATGTGTTTCTGCACTTTCACGTTAGTACCCATATAATTGCCGATCATTGACTTCTGTCCATAATCTGCAAGTTTGACATGTATTCAAGGAATGATAACCAGAACAAAAATACACAAATGGAGTGTTTGTCAGACCTGTCTTGCCCATAGTCCAAATCTGTAAGACAAAATAATGCAGACAATTTTTACATGCAGTGCAGAGCGCGCCCGGATTAGTAGTGTCCATGCAGAGTTACACAGTATCATCAATACCTGTAAAAGGGCGCATGTGGCTTGAACGTGTACAAGATTAGGTCATAACTATTAATACGTAAGAAGTGGACACTAAAAATTATCAATTCTAGTAACACGTTACCTTCTGGAAGGCCAATTGTTTAACTGCTGATATAGATAACATTATTGAAGCGTTGCTTATATTAAATACGTGTATGAAGTAGACGCAGTGAGGAACCCATGTGCACAAGTTACCTATACGTATCCGACCACGTCGAATCTCTGTGGTAATTAAATGAGTTTTCGAAAGTACACACAAAACCTGCACATAAAAAGCCCTGTAGCCTCATTATTGGTAATTTCGAGTTAGACACTACAATATCGATTGTGCGTCAATGTTACCTCTATGAAATGCCCTATGACGTTCTATAAAGGTAAACATCAGTAAAGCGTCTCTTATATAAGTATGAAGTGGGCGCTAAGACAAGATAATATAATACTTACCTGTATGTGTCCGGACGTAGATGAAATTTTACAGTAATATTAAATGAGTTTTATATTTCACACACCAGACCTGCATTTAGTAATAAGATTATAGCAACGTGAGGGAACGCCATCGCGAATCGTATGTATCAAAGGTGTCTAAATTTGTGAAGACAGCATAATCATGATAGTAAGAACAGAAAAGTTTAAAATTTATAGTTGGAGTATACTTTCCTTCGAACTTATCCAAATAGTTTTAAGGTAGAAAACATTCAAACTGCTTATATGGATTTTGCGCGTCTTCTCTGGCTGTAGAGAGCGTGCGATCGGCAGTAATAACTAGCGCTTTCACGAGATTTGGCGCCGATCCCGGTATTGAGAGGACATCTTTCTATTTAACTGACACAAAGATGAGCAGATAACTTTAGAATTTTAGCTAAAGCGTTTTAGCGTATGAGGGCTGAATTTACGAGGTTTTAGTAGTTCTCCTAAGGTATTATGATCAGGTAACGTATTTGAAGAAGAAATTCTGCAGCATAATGCAAATCATCTGTTAACATGTTCTCTGATATTTTGCTGTTAAGAAATGCCGTCCAGCTAAAGTAAACCTGTTCTCCAATAGTATATGTCAGTAAATGTTGCCCATCTACAATACACCTGTTCTCTTAGAGCATATATATATATATATATATATATATATATATATATATATATATATATATATATATATATATATATATATATATATATATATATATATATATATATATATATATATATATATATATATATATATGAATATGCTGTCTGGTTACTGTCGTCATATAAAACAGGCATAAACAAACCTTATTTAAAATTAGTGTATAGAAGAAAACACAAAGTATGACTAACTAAAGGTATCTCGTTTACCAACTATCACAACGGAGCTGATGAGTAAATTTAACATTTTACATTAAAATATCATTTAATTTCTAAATCTATCTTGATCAATAAAGGTAAAACAAGGATTAGTCCTTCATATCCTTTCCACATTCCAATTAAAATAATAAAACAGCTGTTGACATGACGCCGTAGACTTAAATGGAACAGTTATGTGTTACTGCCCACTGACGTGAGAAAGACATTTAGTGAGGACTGAAGTCTTGTTTTGATTAGAAATGTTTCCCATTGATCTGATGCTTGGATAAAGCCTCAGTTGTAAGCCTGATATTTCATACCTAGTAAATGACACGAAGAAGTCTAGTTTCATGACTGAATTGGCACTGTTGAGTTTATCAACAAGGTTCTGTTCACTTGGGGGACTGATGTCCCAGAAAGATATGGATTTGCTCTCGAGTCGTATTCGCGTTATGTCCTCCGCACTGAATTCATTCAGGAAGTCTAGGAAATCCTGAAAAATTATAGATATAATAAACTACAAACTGATATCAATATAGGTAATATTAACAAAGTATCTGGTTATCTCATGGTACGATACAATCATGGGAACAAGTTATGCAGTATCTGGTTATCTTATGGTCTGAATACAAATATGGGTAAGTTATAGAGTGTATATTCATCTTATGGCATGAATACCATGATAAGGACAAGTTGTGCATTATCTAGTTATCTCATGGTCTCAATACAGTTATTGGGCCAAGATAAGCAGTACCTAGTTATCTCATGATATGACTACAATTATAGGGACTCTGTGAAGTATCCAATTATCTCATGGTACGATACAATTTGTTTTATCTGGATACGTTAGGGATTTAGTTCAGATTACAAATTAGCTGCTTATTGAAATATCCATTACGAGACTGAATACAAAGAGGAAAAGAAATATTCAGTTCATTTATGTTAATGCAAATTCTTAGTCAATGACACTTATAAATAATTCTGAATACGGTTCCATGGACCATCAACATGGAAAAACACAAGTGATGCTGTGGCGCTAATTCATTACTTGGGTGTATCCTTACTGATTTATTTATCAGTCTAAGGTCAGATGTATTAGGCATGTGTGGTTGCATCAGCCTAAGACAATCGTACAGACCTAAATAACCAGAATAGAGCCAGTATGACTAACCATGGATCCTTTATTTCACAATATATGCTATTAAATAATGATATTGTTGTCAATACCAAGATCAGTCACACATTTTTGAACAAGTATGATATAGTGAATATATTATTAAAGAGCAAGTTTCAAGAAATAGGAATGTATATCCAATTATCAGATATATTCTAATGGCTATGTTTGCACATGTATGGGATTCAATGACTTTCAAATCCTAACCTAGACATGGACACCTTTTTAAGCTCCAATTATGCCGAGAATGCCGACTCTAAACAATCGGCATGTCAAACGTTTACCTTGATGCACGTTACCGATTTAAAGGTGACTAGGTAATACTTCAACTCACAGTATTCCTTTGCGCTTGGACATAACAATTAGTCACATGGCAAATAGCATCCACTAGCAGTGTGTATCATCTATTGTTGATGTGATTATTACAGGAATAGAGATATACTTACCGTTTGTCAAATAACTGAATGGATCAAAATAAGGGTTCTCAAATTATTCTCAAACCTCGGAGTGTGAAAGATTGTTTAGATGCATGTCACCCATTTAAAGATGAACATCGGAGACATGGAAGTGGAGGCAGATATAATGAATTGAGAAAACACTCTTCCAAAATGCATAGAGTGAGTTGAATTCATTGATTTTATAACAGGATTAAAATTATGTTAACTCAGATCTGATCGTGGCTATTTATTTTTTCAATGTAATTTCCTTCCCTAAATGTCTCTTTCTCTTAAAAACATAGCTGCTTCCAAAACCCATATCTAACCATCGAGTGTTTGACCACGTTTGCAGGTACACGTCTGTTTTTGCTTTACAATACTTAAAAACTAGGATTGCACATATCATACTATCCTTCAGTTACATACGATAATAATGTTCAAGTATCGTGTGACATGTCTAAGAACATTAGCCTATGGCACTACCTAAAACATGTATTGTGGGACCTATGTAAAAACATCTTTATCCTATGTAGTAACGTAATTCATGTATCGTATGACATATATAATTACATTATTTTCTACGTAACTACCTAACTGAATTATTATATGATATGTAGTGGCATTATCCTAATTCAAGTATTCTATTAGATTTACATTAATATTAGTATCATATGCATATGCCAAATTCAAGTATTGTGTTACTGCTCCATGGTCTGTAACAGAAAAGAGTGAAAATCAACACATTTTGAAAAATTAGAGTACATAATTTATTTCCCTACAAAACAAAGTAACAATTTAAAAAACAAAACTTACAGTATTGTGAATTAAATCCCAGATAATCCTAAAAGTTCTGTATTTTACGACTGTATTGTCATAAACAAAGTAACAGAAAGAAGAAAAAACACGTTTTTTCAAATTTACCAAACACTTTATTTATCAATATTATAAAATGCAAATGAAAGAGAAACTCACAGTATTACAAACTGAATCCAACGTAATCCTGAAAAGTTCTATTAAAGTCCAAAATAATGAAATATTCCGTAAAATGTCAGATCCAAGAATATACTGGTCCACCAGCAGTCCTGAGGTGTCAAAACGATGTTGTCCACAATTCCTTTCAATAATTCACAATAGTTCAAAAATATTATAGTCCAATGAGAATTTCTATTTCCAAACAAAAGTCTCCTCTCAGATAATATCTAAATAGAACATAAAATACATCTACAGACTTGATGTTACAACAAGAATGACTTCAAAAAAGAAATGAATCGGACTGTTCAGTTCTCCCCTTATATACACCTTCAATAGCCTATTATGACTATATCGCTCGAGATACCCCACGTGACAGATTTTATTACTCAATATAATATTTCAAAATATATATATTAACGTGACCTAGCACAGCGAATAGGAAATAACCTAATTCTTCTATGAACCCACATGACCTAAACCTCTCCAATAAGAAACAGTCAAAAACTTTTCAACATATTTACTAATAATTTTATTATTAGTAATTATAAACATCTATTTATAGAGCCGCTGCAACTGTATATTCTTAACATCTTAACTAGAACCTATGCAGGTACGAAATTTCAACTAATGATAGGAACTACTATTTATATTTATGAAATTATAGATAAACATACCACCTCCCCTCGTTAGAAAAAGACAATTTATGGAATAAAACTCCTTTTCCACATTAAAAATCAAACACACAAATGATAATAATAACGAAATTACACAGGAATATGTGTAATGATTTTACAAAAACGTATGCAAAATAAAGCAATATGGAACTCCTATACATGTGAAAGTGCATTTGTGATTAAATTTTATTTTTCCTTGATATGCCTAATCTTGATGTTGTACCCTTGCATCATCAAATTACTCCAAACATTCTCTGACTTTTATTTTTCATTTAATTGATGAAAATTAGGGGGTTGTGATCCATGCATACAATAATCGGAGAAGGAACTGGATTATTATACACCTCAAAGTGTTGTAAAGCTAAAATTAAAGCCAATCCACGCAATCTTTTTATCTTTCGACATGAATACGCAACCAACCCCTACTGCACTTGCATCAACATACATTTTAATGATTAGTTGAAATCTGGAGATGAAGAACTGGTGCACTGTTAAGTATGGCCTTTAAATTATCGACCGCATCTTAACATTCGACAGACAAATGAAACATGGTCTTCTTACTCAATACATTGTTCAGGGCTCAGTAAATATGGAAAAATATAATAAAAATATCCGATAATATCCAGCCATACCCAAAAAGCGCATCAGTGAGCGGCACAGGGAATTCAGAGATAGCATTAAAATTAGCTTATACAGGCGTAACTTGTCCATATACAACATATGTCCTAAAATGTGACCCAAGCTCGGCAAAACTCTATTTACTTAATTTAATTGTCAAATTTGCCTCGCTCGATTGAACGAAGAACTTCCTGATAATTTCCAGGTGTTCTTTCCAGGTGTCACTGAACATAATGACGTCGTCAATGTACGTTACATGCATCTATACAAGATGTTATCATGTCCATTAAGCACCGGAATGTTGAGGGAGAATGTTTCATACCGAATGGCATCATTTTATATTAGTAAAGACCTTTTAGAGTTGCAAGGACCGAATTTTCATTAATTCTATCCGTAAGTGTAATCTGCCAGAACCCTTTTAACAGGTCAAACTTGATGACCTATTCTGCGGTTTGAATTATATCAATATAGTTATCAATTCTTGCTACTGAGAATGTGTCTGTTTTGGTGACATTGTTTACTTTTCTGAAGTTACTGCATATACGGAAAGAATTATCTGGTTTCTGCACAAGAAAAGACAGCGAACCCCACGTACTTTGCTTGGTTCACTAAAGTCATTCTCCAGCAAAAATTAGAATTCCTTTTCCAACCATTCCTGCTTGAGACGATTCATCCTGTAAGGGTGCTCTTTCACATGCTTAGAATCTACTATTTCAACATCATAGTAGATTTTGTTTGTTCGAGTTAGAATATCTGGGAACAAGTGCTCATATTCACACATTAGCTTCTTCTTTAATTCATTCTTTTCCTGTGGCTGTAGATGTGAAAGTTTCTCTTCTAGATTCTTTAGTATTGCCGAATTATGAAGACTTGTTGAACTGAATCACTACAAGCCGGTTGTATGTCTTCATTTAAATCATCACAAAACCTACTAAATAATTTACAGGGCTATCTCGATGAATATACTCCTTTAACATATTTTCATGGCTGATGACGAGTTATTTCTGATTCTGCTTCCCAGAAGTGTTGATATAATTTAATATTTTTTAATAATTCAATTGTTTTATTACTTGATAAGGATCGATAATATTGATAAGGATCCATAATATATACATATATTTAAGCTGAATTTGAACTATGGGCAAGAGAGACAGAACTTAATCACTTGCCTGAATAGTTCTCTCCTTGGTAGATTTTTTCCTGACCTAATTTTTTTGTTTGTTTAGTGAGCAGACTATATTATGTGTTACCACTTCACAATCAAAGACATAGTAGCGAGGATTAAGCTTTAATCCTCTGATAAAAGAACTTTTTCTTTTAACAACTCTAATATTCCAAGGACAATATTTCCCAAAGGTTGTTCAAAAAACTAAAACTAGCCGACTGACAAATACATTAAAATCTGCAATATTTGGAAACATCACTTTTAATTTGCGGCCAATAAAAATTATGTAAGATCTTAGTGTAAGTCTAATTGGCTCCTGAAGGACCAGCTAAATGAGTCTTATGGGCTAAACTAAGAATTGTTTGTCTATACAAGCTAAGAACAAAAATCTCATAGCTCACGGACCATTCGTCTCCGACGGGTACCTCAGGTGTTCTCAATTTTCTCATAAGGACACCATTGTTAAAAAAAAAACAAGTTGGCAAAATCGGCTTCGCTAATAGCCCTCTGAAATACACAGGATACCTAAAGATCTTGTTCCTGTTCAACGACAAGCGATTGTCGCTTCCCATCATGATTAGTATAAAGAGAATGAGTGGTTGAAAGAGGACCACAGTGATCACTACCTTTTGATTGATCAGTAAGAGGATACCTCTTCCAAAGTCTGATTAATACATGTGTCAGCCAAAGGAATAATTTCCTGATCAACTTCATTATCATGCGCTCTTTCTGCCATAGCTCTAGTAACTGCACAATCAGGGTATAAAACACGAATTCCATTTTCAATAGGATCAACCTTTTCATCCAAACAAGGCTTGTCAGTTGCAAGTGGATTAACCACAACCTTTCATCTAGCTAAGTCATTGCAGAGCAATAAATCATCACCCTCAATGGGAAATATTTCACAGCTCTGATATTCACTTTTTATGAAACTAAGTCTGATAACAAATAAATATTATGGAGTGGAATTTGAAGCCGAACTCTAGAAGAAGACTTTTCGAACAAAGGGAAATTACCTGATAACAAAATACTCCAACAAGCTCTTGTGTCCCTTAATATTTAATAGGGATAACATTGGCCAAATCACCAATGAGTGATACAGAACCTTTCGCCATTAATAGTTTATAACTCTCCATAATAAAATCAGACTGGGGTTCGATTGACCCAACAAATGTATTGTTTCTAATACAGGCCATCACCTTGACCTCTGAAAAACAAGATCATTTAGAATAGCTTTGTCTTTATTATGTTCCTTATACTTTTATTATTACTATGATTTAATCTATTGCAATCAGAAATAACGTGTCACATTTTCTTGCAATAAGTGCATGTAGGAAGAGAGAAGATTTCTCAGTAGTCTTGTCAGAAGTTTGATTCTTTCTAAGAACCTGCTGAGAGGAAGACTGATTGACAAATTAAACTTTGTTAGTCAAGGAATAGTCTTTAGCTGTACGACCAGCGTTGTCTAAGGTGTCTACATAGTGTTCAACAAGGTACGTCTTGACATCACTATGGACGCAGTACCTGAACACTTCGAGTAACACGAGTTGTCTAAGTTTGTCATAAATCTTTATGGATCTTATTAGATGCATGCCACCTGTCAAATAGTTTTTCCCTAGCTATCTCGACATGGGCTTATTATCTTTTTGCAAGTCCACAACCTCTGTCTATATGCCTCAGGTACTAACTCATAACCCTTCAAAACACATTCCCTGACCTAACTATAACCAGCACTTGTTTTTGCTGACAGTGAATTATAAATTTTATGAGCTTTGCCAATATGAATACTCTCTTGCCATTTCAAATTCTTGGCTATTTTTCAAAATGTGAAACATATTGATCTACTTCTTTCTCTTTAGAAAGGGGCATTAATCTTATATTTTTGGCAATATAAAAAATGGAACTTTCCTGAGGCGAATGCTGTTTTCTTGCCAGTTGCAATTCTTTTAATTTTAATTGCATTTACATTTCTCGTTCTTCTTTTTGTATTTGCCACCGCATTTACATCTCTCTTTCTTCTTTTTGTATCTGCATTTGCATTTATCGCTCTTCCCTTTCCTTTTCTCTTTCTCTTTCTTCCTTTTGCATTGTTCTCTCTTTCGTTTTCTTCCTTTTACATTGTCTCTATCCTCTTGTCTTGCATTTAGTTATCTCGTTCTTCAGTTTCATTTTGAATCTCTACTTTTTAAACTCTCTTTCCGTCTAGTGTTTTAAATCGAATTATTTTAGTTTTATTTTATAGATAGATAGAAACATACTAATTAGTCAGAAAGAGTTTGCATGAAACATTTCTCTTTCCACCAATTACTTAACCAAAATATTTCTAATTTCCTGTTTTAACAAAGCCGATTTTATGTCCAAAAGAGAATAGCGGTTGAGAAGCTCAGCAAGTCATCTTTCCTTAAAAACCCAAACCGTTCTTGAGTCGGATTGGAAACAAAATTCTCTACCCTAGATGGCATTGTGAAAGCTGGTTGGTTTCAATATGAAAATCAAAAGGCCAGGAAAGGAGAAATTTCCCAACTAAATCGAATTTAAATTTCAAAGCAATTTTGCTTTCACTGAAATACTTATAACATTCGAATCAACTTGGAGTGGTCCAGAACTCTTTTGAATAATTCACCATAATTCCGAAATAATATTATAATCCAATGAGCAACTATGTATTTCCATTGATTACTCCAAACGAATGTCTGCTCGGAAATAACATCTAAATACAAAATAAAATAAGTCTGCATATTTGATGTTACATCAAGAACACACAAAATAAGAATCCAAAATATGAACTTAACCAAAAATAAGAATGAATCGGATTGCTCAGTTCTCTTCTTATATACATTTTCAAGAGTTTATTACGACTATATGTCGTGACAGACCTTACTACTGAATCTAAAATTTCATATAACTATTAATGTGACCCTGCCCATCCAATGGGAAAAAAAATAATTCTTCTAAGAACCTACCTTACCTAAATCCATTGATTGGAAACAACCCAAAACTTGTCGACATATTAACAATTTTGTTTATTTTTAGTAACTATAAACACGTACATAAACATCGATTTATAAATCCTAGGCAATTTTGCGTTCTTAATATCTTACGATAGAACCTATGCAGTACGATATTTCAGCTAAAGATAATCGCTTCACCTTACAGTCATGAATAAAATGTAACGAAAGTGTAGCTATACATATCACCGTTCCAAAAGTACATAGTTTTCCGAATGAATTATAGTGATGTTCCGAATTAATCCCAGTCTTTAAACTGTTGATGATAGCCTGGAAGAGTACTGCCGTATTAACAGTCTTGATTTACCACAATTATATATTCCAAAGTGTCCTTTCACCGAGTTTGCAATAATCCCAAGATAGTGATTTAGTCCAAATAATATTAATAAGCACTTTGTAATCCCAAAGAATAATTTAAAAAATAAATCCTCTCAAATTAAAACTGAACACAACTGAAATTGATTCCACTAATGTTAAGATATGTGATTAGTAATTCTGAAGGGAACAACATTTACAGCAAAGCAAAGAGACAATTATAGAACCAGGATGAAGTTCATTTTCCCATAAAATTCATAAACAATTTGTTTCTTAATTTCTAAAATACGTGAGACCTTGAACACAACATCTGTATATGTAATTACCTCCAAGTAAGAATTATCTTATCATAATTTATAGTCATCAAGGCATGTTTGCTATATAATATGTTGTATCAAAAAGACATTGGTCAGGTAGGCCTAATCCCTATCCCCAGTTATGGACATAGGTTAATTACCCAACGAAATTAAATGCATATTGCATCTGCTCAATGGCAAACGCCAATATCCAATACAAATTAAAGAAACATAACATCTCCCTCATAACGAAAAATAAACATTTATGCTATAAAGCTTTCCATTACATATTAATCAAATATTTATATGGTACTCTAACTAATTAAAATTACATAAATGTCTTATGAATGACACAAAATATAGAGAAATCTAGATAGAACTTCTATATACTTGAAAGTGCATGTACAGTTAGATTGTCCCTTCCTCAATGTATTTAATATCATTGTTGTATTGGTACAACAACAAACTCCACCAAAACTGTCTCTGATGTGTGTTTTCCACTTAATGTTAATGAAAGTAAGGGGCTGTGATCTCTGAAAAAGGAATTAAAAGAACTGGTGCACTCATACAAATGGCCTTTAACTTATCAAAAGCCCCCTGACATATGTCAGAACAATGAATTGGTTCTCTTACTCAACAAATTGGTCAGGGATTCAGGATTGTTTTGTTTCCTTCGCAGAGTGCTGTCGAGTGACCACCGATGACATTCACTGTGATTATTAAGCTTCACACTTAACAGGCTCTAAATAGTTTCTAATCCAGATTTCCCTTTGAATAACTTTGTGTTTTGTAATGAATAGAGAATGTCGTCACTTCATCATCATTAAGTTCTGGCAGATAAAAGACAACCACGCTAAGCCTGCAAAGAAGTTCTGACTTCAGTTATGTTGCAGAGTTTTCAAGGCTGCTGACTGAAAACCAATTCTTCTCCAAGTTCACCTCAAGGAGAAAGTTTCTGGCGGGCTTGAATTTGAGATGTTTTCTTAAGCCTCATCCATAAAGGTTTTTTCCCCTTCTTGGCTCAGGTCCAAAGATCTGTTGGCAGCTCTCAACATTATAACAAAAAGGTAATCATTTAGCAACTTGTTTTGACACACGTTGGCAGTTTTTTAACAAGACTAATCTGCTTACACAGCAATTCTTCATCGCAACGGTCGTAGCACACTTAGAACATTTCCGGTCACCAGTACAGTGGCTCTGTCTTGTTTCTTTAACATGTTCATAGAACAATTACAACTAATGGGTGGTTGTGTCCTGCCACATGTAAAATCACATGTATACTTAAGTTACATGTAGAGCAATACTGTTGTCGAATGCTAACTGGAACGGAAACATTAAAGTCGCAGAGATACAGAGATTTGCTATTATAATCAAACATATGTATCTGCCGACGAAAGTGATTAAGAATTATCCAACACTTACGCAAATTTCCCACTAACACGATTTTATGTGAACATTTTATTCAACATTTTTAGTGAAGTCAAACAAATAATGAAACTTATAAATAGCAAACAGAATTAGGACTCGTAAATGGCTAAAACAAATGGTATCGTAGTTAATTGAATTACGTATGTTTCAAGGAAAATTAAAGGCAGTGAAGCCAAAACTTTTAAGTTACACGATTTCGAACTTCTTGACTACTTTGGGAATGCAACTATCGCATATGTCAGGATTAGCTGGACTTGTATTTCTCTGCATAGTCAGAGTTATAAATACAACTTTGAATGAATACAGGGTTTATTTATCTTCTGTCCTTTGGAGAAAAGCACAACTGTGTGTTTTTAAAAAGATCTCTCTTTACCATAAAGGTGAATGGTTAATTCCTGAACTTGCTTGAGGCAGCACACTTGTTAAATTATTAATTTCAAGTACATTATCAAGTCAAATGACCTCCTGTATGAAAATCAGTCAAAATATTTTCAAGCCTAAACTACAGTTTTATTTGGGTTTTCTTTAACTGCCAATGACTGGTTTATGCATTTTATTGTACCGGTAAGTAAAAAGCCAGACCCTTTAGACATGTCTAGCAAACATCCATATTTGGGTAAATACAGTGTTTCATAAGCTAATGATTGTGTATTAGGAAGAAATTTACACTTTTGGATTTCAATAGGCTCTGGCAGAAATATGCTAGAAATTATGTTTCTTGGTGTATATTTGAATGGAATTAATATTATGATTACAATGAGATTGAATGGTGGGTACACATATTCACATTATTTACACCAGATTTTCCACTTTTTCGTATGTATGGTTACGTATTATGTGCTAATGATAGATTCTCTGTGAAAATAAATAAATAATAGATCTGTAACAGATGTCTAAAGCATTTCTCATTTCATATACATCCATCAAGTTGGCAACTTCGTCACTAAAGTCTCTAGCTTTGCCCCCAACCCTATTCTGCATAGCTACGTATATGCACTATATTCTTCAATGGACTGACTTTGGATTTTGTATAGTATGTTATCTAGAAGAATGGCACTTTTGGGATCCTAGACATCATAATAAAGTAGGGTTTCACTGTAATAACAGTTGCAATTCAGACTTGTTTTGCATATGGCACAATATTGCGTGTTTAAATACCATTCAAACTGAATAAACAAAAGTGTTAAAAGTATGGAAAAATAGGTGTAATAAGAACAAAATACTTCTGAATTACACAAATACTAAGTGCATAGCAATTTGCATTGAAACGATTATCCAAATAAGAACATTTTTGGGAGAATATTTGTATTGAAAATTTATATCTGAATATGTGTTATATCGTTTGGATATGAACTTGTCCACACTAAGTGCACCTTGTGAGTTGCTCAAACTTTGAGATGATGTGCAGTGTCACTATATCAATCACATAAACAGTAATCGTAGTCCTGCAAAGCTGGTGACTCAAAAACAACAAACCATACAGCACTGTTTGGGAACATTTCAATTATGTTCCACCGGTCTGGTGGCCTAAGTGATTAGAGCGGCCGCCTCGGATGGGGCAGATCACAGGTTCGAACCCGGCCGGGTCATACCAAAGACTTATAATAATGGTACTAGCAGCTTCCTCGCTTGGCGCTCAGCACTAAGAGGTTAGTGTTAGGACTGTTAGGCCTGGTGTCAGGATAATGTGACTGGGTGGGACATCATGCTACATGTCTGCGGCATGATGCTACAGTGCTAGACAGTACATTAAAACTGCCACACTGCAGACATCGTACCGATATGACTGAAAATCTTTTAAAGCTACGCAATACTCTCTAAAATTAATAAATACTTACTTCCTGTAAGAATTGTATAATTATATATATAT
>JAECUM010048773.1:0-20957 GCA_016617855.1 Megalonaias nervosa
CATAACGAAAAGGGCATACTGGTATAAGCATATTTTGACCAAAGAACACAATATTTAGGATGTCCTTTTAAAAATAAGGAGCAAAAAGGCATCCACTGATTGAAGTATGATATATTAAATTAACAGAATGGAGCACAGGTTTACGTACGTTATTCAGTGATCTCGA
Source organism: Megalonaias nervosa (assembly GCA_016617855.1). Taxonomy (NCBI): domain Eukaryota; kingdom Metazoa; phylum Mollusca; class Bivalvia; order Unionida; family Unionidae; genus Megalonaias; species Megalonaias nervosa. The sequence goes on from JAECUM010048773.1 coordinate 167, forward strand.
AGAGGCGGGTGTTGGGTGGGAAAGCTAGAAAGGGTGGATGGGGTATTACAGGCAAAATATGTAAGGAACATCCCTTTAATTATATCTGGTTTGAGTATTGAAAGCCAAAGATGTCAAATGTTGAAAGATTATTAAAAATTATGAACAACTTTAATTTTACAAAATGTCTTCATAGCCCATAAAAAATTTCCCAAAGATCAATGTCAGAATCGCCCTACTCAGAAGTAACAGAAGGAACAAAGAAATTCTATTCATCTCTGATTCACAATGTCATTTTGTGGCTTAAGAAAAAAACCAGGACATGTAGTTATCATATGATTGACCTGATACTTTGCTCATTGGATGTCTTTAAGCATTTTATTATCAGAGAATTATCAGAATGAATATCGTCATTACCGAAACATGGAATATACATCATTAAAAGTCAAGATGAACATTTAGAGGAAGAATATCTTAATTGGAAACACTCCATGGAAGTGGTAATATATGTCTCTGAAATCACGAAAGCCCAAACAATTTGTGGAACATAATTGTCTGATATAATAACCAAACGAAATGCATTCAGTTCGCAATTGTATCACTATATTTGTTAACTAATCATATAATAGGAAAGAATGACAAAACCGTGTAATTTGATGTCTTTAAACATGTATTTAATTAATTCTAACATAATGTACAGAACGTAATATTTTTACGATCAAGAAGCTTGCATCAATCAAACTGATTGGAAATTCTATGAAGTGGCGTTTGATTTAATAAGATGTAATAATTATACATGTCTCCTGCAATAATAGATGATAAGTACTTTATAAAATGAAGCCCATTAATGTGTGGATACATTATTTAGCTTTCTGCAAACTATTTAAACGGTTAATTTGGTAACATGAGTCCATTAGGATCTTTGACAGATAAAACATCATTATATTTCCTCTTACAGTAAAATTTAGATTTACTGACCAAATTATGTTTTGCTTGCTGCAGAAATTTCTCTCAATTTCACAAAAAAGCATAATGTCTTCGTCAACTCTCAAGCTTTCCTAATTGGGTTGCTTGAAATAACTTGTATGTAATATATTCCGTGTTATATATTTTATTATATTACATGTAAATCGAGACACTTTCTGTTGAAAAATATCAGGAAATGGAAACTTTAAAGATAATGTGTCATTCCTCAAAATATTTTTGTATCCATGTACTATGGTTATTTTTGCTCCTGAGAATCAATATGAAATCAATTTATCTCATCTCTGTATTCCTTATCAATGAAGAAGAATGATGCTAGTTTAGTTTTATCTGTCTGTGAATTTTCTATGCCGAAAATGGTTGCCGAATTTTAAAAATCGTAAAAGCCTTTGTAACCTCCTATTGTCATTGCAGAAAAGTGTTTAAATTGCTACTGATCAGAAGCAAAGGTTCTAGCAGATCTTTGAAAACCGAGATGGAGGTGGGATGGGTTGATAATCGAGCATAAAATTTGTATTGATGGGCAAAATTTACTGCACTTAACGATTAACGATTGTACAGGTTTTCGAAATGTGAAGTGCTCGATTTACGCACTAATGCAGGTATTTGATATCGTCCAATAACTTTCTTGTCAAATTCAAGAAATTATGATCTATAATGATTAACAAATGAGATTTGACTTTAAATAAAGAATAAAAGGTATGGAAACGCGTTTCTTTTCGTGTAAAATCCTAAATTTTACTGCGATAAACATACATTATCGATTACCAGAGTTGAGCAGACTTCGCCGTGCCATATGACTAATGGTTTTTCCTTGTTTCCAAAACTAGACTTAATATACGCTGATTAGTATTACAAGTGACCAGTAAATATTTCCTAAATAACTACATTCCATATTTTTGAGATATTGGTGATTCTTGGTCTTATCTTTTTGCTGAAATGACGAATATGAGCTTAAACAGTGAACACCAAGCTGTAAGTTAATTTTAGCTTATAGCCTCGTTCCAAAGTTTGAAGTTTGCTCTACAATCCTTTATGGTGAAACCTTGATAGTAATAAACTGGACTAGTTCAAAGAATGGTCTGTTTCTGTGCATATTATAAAAAATATGTAAACGGTACTATTCAAAATTTCAAATGACTTCATATCGCAAATGTTTACAATGGCGGATACACTGGTATATACAATGGATGAGTCTAGATTAACTGTGAATAATTAATGATTTGCTTCATATTTAATTTCGAGATTCATTTCTTCGACCCCATAAGTGATAGTTATGTGAACAAAGATTTATGTTTTGGTTGTGCAAGGCAGGTCCAATGGGGGTAGGGGTGTGCAGGAGCCACATAGCGCGGTCCTCAATCTATAAGGGGCTCCGAAAATAATTTTATAAATAAACAATTCTGAAAATAATAAATATACTTCCTTGTGTACTTTTAAATTTTATGGGCTTGTTTTGGCATTCAATTTATTTCTAAATATAGCTACCTTATATCCAATTTGTTTCAAGACAGATAGTTGCCTTGAAGCTTTCCTACACAGATTATTTACACGTGAATCGAATTGCAGTTGATAGTCAATGCCACTTCCAAGCTGTTTAACAATATGTTCTTAATTTATGACAGCACTGCTAATGTTCAATACAGGCATTATACTGAATGTCCTTTTACCCACAGCTGGTGCTTGAAACTTTTCAAGGTTGGCTTGCATTTGTTAGCAGTGAACCAGTTAATCAGAATGTTCGACTCTGCTTCAAGTGTTGTCAATCAGAGTGTTAAAATCCTGTGAGGAAAAGGACAAGGTGTTATCGCATTCTTTTATAAAGAGCAGTATCTAATAAAATAGAAGAAATACTTGATAGATAAAAACTTTAAAAAGTAATGGTCCAAGGATGGACACCTGAGGAACCCCTTTTTGAATGTCAGTCCACCTACTCAAGATATGATGCAACTTAATTTGCTGCCTACGATTCGACAGATAGCTCAACAAGAACCCTACTTATCCCTTGACATACCATAAGCCCTTAAGTTACAAATGAGAATGTCACGATTGACACAGTCATTGGCTTTGGATAAGTCCATCAGGACTACAGCTACATGTTTGTTTTCATCAAGAGCCTTCCACCAGAATTCAAGCAAACGTAACAGAGTGGTCCGGCTGGCATCTATGACATTTGCAAACAGTACCCAAATGTTTGTTAAGAATATTCTCAAAATTGATGCTGACTGGGTCTCAATTGATTTCTCCCACAGTCTGGATATAATGGGTAAATTGTTGACAGGTCTATAATTACTTTTATCAAGAAAATATTTGTATAGTTTTCAAAAAGTTGATGTATAATATGTTCCACAAGGATTGGTGCCCCAGCCTTTAACAGTTCCACAGGAACTTGATCTCCTCCTGTAAATTTGTTTAAATTTAAAATAAATATTTAATACACTTCTGCACGATTAACTTGTTCCAATTTAAACATTGTATCCATGTTACAGTTCTCCTTAATGGCTTTGATACTCTCGTGTTATAAAGAGTCAAAGGGACATTTTTTCAATGTCCAATGCCACATTTACGTAAAAAGTATTAAAGTTTGCACTTTTGTCCATGTTGTTCTTTTTCACTTTTTGTACTCTTAACAAGAATCATGTTATCTTGACCTTCAAAGCATTAATAAAACAATATGGTTTAATTGTTGACCAGACATTACTAAATTTTATGCCCCTTGCAAATCGTCCTAAAATTTTTTTGAAGACTTCACATATTTGTTTGTTGTTATTGTTTACAAGTTTTGTACCTACAGCGAGAATTACCTTACCTTGACCAACCGAAAATTTATTAGAAAATTAGGGCTTAATAGTTGCCCAGGAGTTCATAGATTTAATGTCCAATGCACATCTCTCTTAAACGTAAACACTCAGATACTAATTATTTAATTTGTTTGCCAAATTTCTCAGCTTCCTATGATTTTCCCAAGCGTTGCACGATATATACCGAGTGTGTGTTGTAAATATCATATGTTTTACACACACACACACACACACACACACACACACACACACACAGAGTTTTATATATATATATATATATATATATATATATATATATATATATATATATATATAATTATGGTCATTTAAGGTTCAAATTTTCTGCGTACTATGTATGCTTTATTGGAACAGATTTTCCTTTAATAGAACTTTTTCAAAATTAACATTTTCGGAGATGACAGATTTGAAGCCAATACTGCAAGACTGGGCAGTAAATGGAGCATTTCGAAAATCATTTACAAAGTCAATCACATCAAAATCAATGAAACGTCTAAACGATGTTTGTTTTTTTGTTTCCTCCTGGTTGCACAATGCACCGCTTCTCTCTTACTGATTGAAAAAACCGTATTATTAAAAATCACTAAAACTATCAGTCACGTTTAAGGTATTAATGCATTGGCTTTGTTTATTTGTAAGAATTAAATCAGCTCAAGATGGATTGCATTCATTCTTACAACATGTAGATTCACTAATTAAGCATGCTTGATCAAAACTATCATATGTAACGAAAGGATCGGGATTTGGAAAGGTTCTGTGTATTAAAATCTAGGCCAGCTATGATAACACGGATTTCACAGTTTACTAGACTTTTGTCAATCGACTTTACAATATTATCCGAAAAAAATCGATTCATTTATCGATGGGAGCCTATATACGCTATTGATTAACTATTTAGTATTCTTTAGATACAGTTCATTAGTAATCTGATCCAGGTGTTCAGATTCTAGTTCTTTCATATGGCGTGTATCATTTCACGTCCAAGTCTTAGAGGAGTTTTTCATCCTGCGTGTATCATAACTTTTCATAGTCAAACAGGAGCTTACCTTTCAATGCTCCGTATACTGATCATTAATTACACTTTGTTCACTAAACATATTTATTAATAAGACACGATAAGAGTTATTTATTTTGGGCATGATTTCAAACAAGAATTGAACATAAACTCTAAGGAGATTATTACCGTCGTGGCATAAAACAATAAAGAGATAAAAACAATAAAGAATAAAACAACAAAGACATAAAAATAAACACGATTTGTATGATATGCAACCCATGCACAATAGAGAGATACAAGCCAACAAACACATAGCTCAAAACTTAAAGTATAAGAAAGCAACGTATCATTAAAAGACACTGATTGTAGCTTTATATCCCCACAGGTTAGGATGATCAGAAGGATGGAAATAAAAAAGATAAAGATTAATACAATAAAGTTATCATAAAAATTAAGGCTACGTTACTTAAAATAATAGGTTAAAATAGAAATTTAAATTAAAAGCAAAGAAGCAATTTAGGACTTATGTTTATGCCTTACTTAAAAAGAAAGTAGCTAACAGTAGGGCACTAGAATTTACATAAGGCAAGGATAATAAAATAAAACGGTAACAAGGAAATTTATCGCATCATTATGATCGAAGAGTTGGGTGGGGTATTATTTACAGATATTATATTTACAAATTCTACCATTCCAGGATATAATTAATGATCCAAATAAATTAAAATTTGATTGGTCTCTAAAGTTATTTGGTTGTTTATTCCATAGAAGGGAAACTGTATATCTACGAGATTGTTTTGCGATATGTTGAGGTTTCAGTTCTTGGGACATCGAAACTATTTAAATATCTAAAATTTTATTTATTTTGTTTACAACATATCAAATCATCCAAACATTGGGGATAGCATTTGTTTTTAGAATTTCAACAGCCTTTAAAACTACAGTTCTAAGTCTGTGAACCTTCAAGGTTCACAATGGCCCTGACGAAAAAAGCCAAATAATTGGTACATATGTTCTCAAAAACTGTTGCTAACTGAGTCTCATTTGACTTCTCAGACACTTTGGATATAAAGGGTAGAATCCTGAACGGTGAATAAATACATTTATCAAGATGATTTTTCTTTCTTAAACTCGGAGCTACTTGAGAGTCCTTCAGACGATCGGGAAAACATTTGATTGTTAAGTTTTTTTGAACTAGATTGTCACGTTGTGGGGAAAATTTGATGATGTTCAGGTTAATGTATACGCATATTTTCTTAAAGTTCCTTCGTAGTGAGAGCACCTGAATATATTAATACTTATTACGTAAGGTTTCCTCTATGGACATTCTGGACAAAGAAACTGCCTGTCGGTTGTGTAACCGTTATGCAACGGCTTACTTCAAAAGGAATTCTAGTCGGGACGCCTTTGTTTGCTTTGCACTTAGTCAGCGATGTCTCGACCTGGAATTCAGTACGACAGGTAACTGAGAAATTACCACAGGGCAGTTTTCAATGAGACCGGGCCATAGCCAATCGGAACCGAGAGATTCAAATCTAGGGCGGAGTCTCAATAGGCAATTTGTTTTGACTAAGTCCATTTTTTCGTTAGTGCATGTTTGGACGTTGGCGAGAGCAGATCATAAGGAAGTTGGGAGACACTAGACTGCGCTCCGAGTGCCGAATTTGTGCGCTCGGTAAAAAAAAAAGCGGGAAAGGAATTTCAGGGAAATTATAAGTTGGATTGTGAACGAAGGCTTCCTGAGGAAGTTTTCCGGGTGGGAGCAAGAGGAGACACCCGAGAATCGGAGAGAAAGAAGACGTTGAGACTACGTGAGAGGTCTGTTGTGACGTGTGAAGTCGGGTGGAGGCGTAGTAACGGAAGGAAGCGTGGAAGAGAGTTCCGGAAGTGCAAGGAGAGCAAGGAGTCGAGGGTACCGGAAGTACCAGTGGAGAGAAACGAGAAGACAGATGAGTAACAAAATCAACACCGAAGGGAAACACACTCTCTTAAGACTGTAATTTCATATGAGGATAGTAATTGGCAACGGAATCGGTCACTGTTTGTATTTGTCGAAAGCATTATTTGAGAAAATGTAGATGAAATAGTTGAATACGTTGATATTTATTAAATTGTTATACTTTTCACCTTGAGTCTCTTATACACCTAGAACGTCGGCATTGCGGACTGGGGGCTCGCAGTTATCTAAATTTTAAATTGTCCGTCCTTCTCCGGTGTTCGAAATCATACTGTAGGGGATGTGTGACATAGATCTATAACATGGCGAACTATGGTTGGTGCCCTAGCTTTTATCCTTTTGATAAGATCGCCCCAGTAGTTTTTTAGAATTTAAACTTCTAATCGTTCTATGCACTTCTCTATGCTTAACCTGCTTAAATCAAAACAATGTATCCTTATTACTACTGTCTTTAATAAATTTGATTCTTTGATGAGTTAAAGGGTCAAATGGATAATTTTTGCCAATGTCTAATGCCAATTTTACATAAAACGTATTGAGCTTTTGACACATTTCCCTATTGTTGTCTTCTCTTTTTTGTACTTTCAACAAGAATGGTCTTTCTTGACCATTTGAAACGTTAATAAAAAATATGGTTTAATAACTGAACAGACATTCATAGATTTTATGCCCTTTGCACGTCTCTCTAAAAAGTATGTTCTTAGAGACTTAGTGTGTCAACAGAAATGGCACATTTAAATTTCAATCTCTACTCATTTTAGGAATCTTGACGAAATGTGGTTGGACTTAACGACATAAATATATGATAATTCTGAGAGGTGGATGGACGTAACTAAATAAATACGTATTAGTTCTGAAATGTGGTTGGACGTAACCACATAAATAAAGAGTAGTTTCTGAGAGTTTTCACATGATTAGAAAAGAGTATAATAAGTTCAACTGACAACACAATAATTGCAGTAGTTCGTGACGTCATACGCACATGTCACTGGGTACACGCGTGGAGAATAGATTTATTCCACACGGCTTTCACATGAGGATAAAATGCGTTACACATACCAGTGAATTGGAGAAAATTAATATTGCAGTCAGTAATGAAGGTCAACCCAAATTGTGGCGGACACATATTAAACTGACTGAAACTGAAACATGTATATTGACTTTAAAATGTATTAAGGAAATCAACTGGTATGGTATGATGTTGTTGTTGTTGTTGTTGTTGTTGTTGTGGGGCTTAACGCCATTTTTCAGCACACGATAGGCTATACATGGCGGCCAGTATTAATGGTGGAGGAAGAAACCGGGAAATCCCCGGAAAGAACCACCGACCCACGAGAAGCTACTGGCAAGCTTTCTCACATATCTACATTCGCCGAATCCTAGACTCGAACCCACGCAGACCGAGGTGAGATGGCAGTGATCCGTAACGGAGAGCGCTTTAGACCACTAGGCCACTCGGGGCCCCGGTATGGTATGACACGGTCTCTTTTGATATTCATGAGACTAGAATAGTTATTCAAAATTATTAAAAAATGTCACGTGATTATATTTTCCACATAATTGTACATACATGATGTTGAATTATGAAAATGATTTCCAAACTGACATTTTTAATAATCAGGTCATTCTGGATTATGCTATTTTTATGTCAAAAAGTTGATGTGCTATCAACTCGGATGAAGCGTTATTCCGACTGTAAGTAGGCCGATAAATTATCCTCTCACCCGTGATGATATTGATTGGCGGTTTAGGAGCTGATATCACCTATTCATTAAAACTTGCAAAAATCTGCAGAAAATTTTGGCTGTACACATCGGGGTATATCGTATACATTTATCGGTATTTCTCGCGGCTGTGGAGCTACCGTCAGCTGAAGGGTTCTTTTGGTGACATGTACATTATATTTCCGGAGCAAATCCTATGTTTGGTGACTTGTAAATTTACGTGGAATAGCACAGCCCTCTTTCCTGTGTCAGTTTTGAATTTCGCGCTAGATATGGCTTTTACCAATTACCAATATGTATCAAAAGTGTACGCAGGTTTGTTCCGGAAAGATCTGCATACAGCAAAACTGAATGTTTTAGTGAACAGGGGACATCAGACCCAATTATCATCCATCAGTATCAACACAGATTTGGGGGGTTGGTTTATCGGACTTGACTGTAACAGGTTCAGCCAATACCATGAAGAAAATTGCATGGAATGGATTTTTTTGCACGCGCGTTCTACGTGTGCCACAGAAAGCTGCAGCCAAATTACAAATATTTTCGAGCATTTCAATTTGCAATTTTTTACATTTTGTATATAGGGTTCATATTCCAATTTCTGTGTAAAAACAAATGCATTTTAAACAATGGTTGTCTAATCTACGCCTAAATTAGAGGGACAGAGAGGTATATAGATTAATAGATAGATAATTATATAAATTAGGTGCTTGAGAGACAGATTGAGAGAAAACGAAAGAGAGGTGGATAGATGGAGTGAAGGGTAGGTCCTTGATCTGTATTCCATTATGTAAAAGTATAATTAAATTGTTCTTATAATTGTGCTTGCCATCCTTTTCTTAACAAGCTGAGTTTTGATCTTATGAAAAATATGGAAAATAAAACGAAAGATCCTGCTGTGACATCTTTGTCATAGAAATGGACCTTTGCATTGTAAACATTTAATTGAGAGTGGTATGACATGTGTAGGCACATAGGCATTACTGTAAATCAATAATGAACATACATGAAATCGATTGAAAAAAATACTTTTCTGTGTTAATGAACCCGCTACTGAGTGACTTGTTAAGCGTCTTGTATGATTTCCTTTCATGTCAATAGAGCATAATTTGAACAAAATCGCACAGTTTGTTTTTTAACCTAGTTCAGGAGACGCTTTACCATGGAGACAACTTGGAAGCTATAACGTGGATCCAATAGGAGTAATTGCGTGCGTGCGACTAGAGCCTAGCACTAGAGCCTAGCCGTGTTCTTGCACGGCTAGTTGAGTGATTGATTTAATAACAGCACTGCATATGAGGACAATGTGTGTGTGTGTGTGTGTGTGTGTGTGTGTGTGTGTGTGTGTGCCTATTTGCTTCCATGTATTGTGGTCTGCATCTATGGTTGTGCTCTATAGTTTCGTACATTGCATAGGGTTTAATTTTAAAAGAAAAAATAATTTCCAAGATCTTCCTCACTGGTTATCTTGACAATTTAAAAGCAACAATGTATTTCTTAGTCGTTATTTAATGAACTTTTAATTCCCTTTATGTTTGGTGTACGATTAATGAGTGTAATTTGGGCTAAAGAGTATTCAGCTTGACCTGACTTAATTTCACTTCCTAGACATCATAGGTAAAATGTATAAAAAATGAGCCAATAACTTTTTTTTTTTTTTGTTGACTTTTTAATATTTCAGAATTCATTCACTGCACTTTCAGAAACTTGTATTGCATAATCTAGCAAAATTCGTTTTCCCTATTTTAATAACTGCTAAAGTTTAGTGTACTTTGGACTCAGTTCAGCTTTATGTTTCGAGGACATCGGGGGGGGGGGGAGGTGGGGGGGGGCAGCCTTTTTGATCAACCATGTACTTCGATCATGCACGATTTCCACAACTACAATATACATAGAAATTTCAGCCACAGTGCATGAAAGTAGCATAGAGGTATGCCAACATTCTCTCTACCGTGCATGCTGCAAAAATGCAAATAACTTCCCCTTACATATGTCATTTTGTCAGAAGTACGTATTATCCGTAAATCTCAACCACGAAGGCAAAACAGTCACTATTATTGCATGATTTAATTTTGGCTGTACAGCTGAAATATTTAATTCGCAACCGTCTAAACAATCCTTTTAAACAATTATCATGTATTTTTTCTACAGAACAGTATTTATTGGTGGCAAAATGCAACAAAACCCATCACCCCTGCCCATGGAAAGATGCAAAGTTAGCTATTTCAAAATTACAATTGGCATTTTCTCAGCACAGCAGTGAGAGTTATGCTAAAGGACAGCTGTCTCGAATACAATTTACAGCTTGAACTATTACGGAACAGATCAGGTGTACGGGTAAAAGTTTCCTAAGTCTTTTAATCCTAGTATATACAGAAAAGAAATCAGTTCTGTCATCATATTCTTCTTGATTTTATTAAAAATGAAAAAAAAAGAAAAGGAAAGAAATATTACTCTTATACATTTCTTTCACATAATCCAACATTTTAATTTTAAGTTGACAGTCATTATTGACCGCTCCGGTAGCTTAGTAGTTTGAGCGTCCACCTTGGATGCGGGAGGTCGCGGGTTCGAACATTGGCCGAGTCAAACCAAAGACTTATAAAAGTGGTACTAACAGCTGCCTCGCTTGGAGCTCAGCATTAAGAGGTTAGTGTTAGGACTGGTCGGCCTGGTGTCGAGATAATATGATTGGAAGGGACATCAAGCTACATGTCAACTACAAAATGGGAACGTGATCAAAGCAACGGCACAAATGATTATATTTGTTTATGGTTTAGGTCAGTTTTGTAATTTAGATACGGTTAGAGTTTTACAGAAAGAAAATTTCGCAAGTTTTCCTCACTGGTTATACTGGATATTTAAAAATACATCGTATATCTTAGCTATTGTTAAAAGAACTTTTAATGCTGGCGTAATTTGGTTAACAGAATATACACAGTCTAACTTCAGATGCGCACCTCACAAAAACTGCTAGCTCCGCTTGGTCATTTTAACTTCATGGACTTCAGTGGTAAATTGTAAAAAACGAGCCGCTAACTTTTTATTAATTTTTTAAAAATGTTGTAATATATTTATTGCATTTTCTGATATTGTCAGCTCCGGAAAAATTCGTTTTCCCTATTTTATTAGTGTTCTTCGGATTAGTCAAGGCTGATTTTTCAGTTACAAGAGATCAGCCATTTTGCTCAACCATGTGTTCAGATAAAGCACAATCTCCACAGGTACAATATGTAAAGACCCTGCAGCCACAGTACATGAAAGTAGCACAGAAGTATGTTAGTCCGAGTTTCCTCTGCCTTTGTCACCCCATTTTTGATATTTGCACATTTATGTTGGGGTGTAGGGTCAGAGTCCATTCCCTATCGAAAAGTTGGAATTCGCCGACACCATTTGGTGTCGGCATAGGGTAGCCGCTTACTAGCCGGCCTAGCAAACTTTAGCGACCTTTCATCGAGATATACCTGCATGAAATCGATAGGAATATGATTTATTTTCTAAGAAATAGCGAGTGTAGCATTCGTTATATCTTTAATCTGCTGAAAGGCGAGATGCAACTACAACGTTGATGAAATATGACCTGGAACTCGCCATTTGCATTCCGAGTCACATGACTACACAAATCTCGCATCCTACATGTCGATAACATCAGAGGTCCAATAGTTACGTGATATCAACAATAAACCATTTCGAAAGTTGTTGTACATATAATTCGATAATATTAATTAAAAGTCACGTAATACTTGTACATAATTATAATGCACGCTTAATTCTCAACATATTTATTCTGAGAACAACGACTAGAAACCTGTCGGTATCGCAGCAAGGTGGAGATAACCAGATTCGTGAAGTACTAAGCACGTGTCAGCGATGTATTTTTGTTGGTATCACGTGACTATTGCACTGACCTGTGCTCTTCGCTTGTTGAATCTGTTTTTTCCAAGTTGCTGCAACATTTACAGATTTCTGGTCATTGTTTTCCGAATAAATATTTTTAAAAGTTTATGTTCTTTAATTTTATTATAAATATTACGTGACTTTCAATTATATGTTCGATTTGTTTTCCTACAGCAACATTAGCAATGGTTAATTGCTGATATCACGTGACCATTTGAACTCTAAAGTCATTGACATGTGGGTCGCGAGATTTGTGTAGTCATGTGACTAGGTATGCAAATAGCGAGTTCCAGGTCAAATTTCATCAACGCTGTAGTTGCATCTCGCCTTTGAGCGGATTAAAGATATAACGAATGCTATACTTGCTATTTCTCAGAAAATAAATCATATTCCTATCGATTTCATGCAGGTATATCTCGATGAAAGGTCGTTAAAGTTTGCTAGGCCGGCTAGTAAGCGGCTGCCCTATGCCGACACCAAATGGTGTCGGCGAATTCCAACTTTTCGATAGGAAATAGACTCTGACCATACACCCCAACGTAAATGTCCAAATATCAAAAATGGGGTGGCAAGGGTCAGAGGAAACTCGGACTAAGAGGTATGTCAATATTCCCTCCACTGCGCATGGTACAAATGCAAACAACTTCACCTTACACCAAACACTCTCTCACCTTCAGAAAGACGTTACATCTGTACAGTGCAGCCTGTGTTGTACTAACAGCATTATATGTTGTTGTTTTGGGTTTAAACCCATTTCTCAGCAAGAAAGTCTATACATGACGACCATTATAACTGGTAGAGGAAGAACCCGGCGAACGTTTTATCATTTACCTCTCTACCTGCACAACATAACTCTCTCTCTCTCTCTCTCTCTCTCTCTCTCTCTCTCTCTCTCTCTATATATATATATATATATATATATATATATATATATATATATATATATATATATATATATATGTACAACGAACAGTGCAAAACTAGTATCTAACTAGACTGAGCGCTTTCGACTCTTAATGAGTCTTTTTCAAAGGCAAATACAAAACATAAACAAGACAAACAAATAGAACACAAAAACCGTTGTGTTTGCAAAACTTTACATGGCTGTTTCTACAGGAAGTAAACCTTTAAATTTATTATGTTTCAACTAGTTTATTTCAACTTGTTGCGGATGATTGAATATATTTTTATTGATCTAAAAATCGACGAGCCATAACGACATCTGTTGTTTTATGTAAATTTATGTCGGCGCAAATTATATCCCGGATATTTCATTGTTATAGTAGTAATTATAAACTGACAACGAACAGTGCAAAACTAGTGTCTAACAGGCTGAGCGCTTTCGACTCTTAATGAGTCTTTTTCAAAGGCAAATACAAAACACAGACAAGACAAACAAATAAAACACAAACAGCGCTGTGTTTGCAAAACTTTACATGGCTGTTTCTACAGGAATTAAACCTTTAAATTTATTATATTTCATCTAGTTTATTTCAACTTGTTGCGGATGCTTGAAAATATTTTATATATGTCTCGGTCGTTTATGCAACGTTTACAAGAATTTGTGATGATTTGATCACTTGTAGTATGCTTGGAAACAAATATACAAACTAGAATCAACATTAAGGCCCATTCGTAAAGCGTTTCATACTAATCATCGGTTTTGAAGAATCAATAGTAAAGGCCTGCTCGTATATTCACTGTACTTATCGTTTGACACTATATAATTGGTAGATCACCATTTTCTGCGTCTTTCATTTTTCTAAATGAAATAAAGTACGGAACATAATAGCTCCTTTACCGCTTCTGTGCACAGTTTTGTTCTAATACTGCTCAAAATCCGTAATTTGCATCTGAAAGTACCATTCATTCAATACACATTTACCTTAGTGGTTTTGTAATGACATTTAGCTTTTAAAAGTTGTTAAGAAATGTAGCTAATCAAGCAGTAATATCAATTAATCACGAAAATACTTACACTGAATTGTGTCTGCATGCAAGAATGGTTATTCTTGGTTCTTCTTGCTGCATTTCGTTCATAATGAACACGGTTTTTCTACTCTAGGAAACATTATTTTCCTGTAGGGAGGTTATCTCCTGAAATATCTTTTTTTTTTCTGACACGATAAATTATGTTATAACCTGATCTTCACATTCACTTTGACTATATCTGGAAAAAAAGAGTAGATAACAGGGACTTGAAAGCAGTGAATATAAATGGAACAGAAGGGTCAATATTGTCCAATGAAAGAAAACAAACTACGACACGGCCAGCTCCGTGTAACACAATGTACCCGAGAGTGATCGAGGCAATATGAATCATCCCAATTAAATCATTACACATTATTTCTATATTGACATGAAATTATAGAGAGTCCAAAATGAGCATACACCGGCATTTTGGGAGGTAGGTGATATTGTGGTGCTTTTTTATTTTTGCATCAAAATCAGAACTCTAATTTGTAAATTAATTGAACAAACCTTCGATATTTGGCTGTTTTCCAATATAATAGCTGCTAGAAGAGTTGGTTATAATAATTGGATTCCGAGACACAGTCGGATGGATTCAGGCACAAATTTGGCAGCCAGTTCAGAGAGCAACTTCCGGATGCAGTGGCTGAGCCTCCATCTGGTGATACAATGTTAAAAGGTGAAATTGCCAGAACATGGGGGATAACTCAGTCACATGCAAAAGTGCTCTACTAAAACAGAACCATGTCAAAAGCACCATGATGCATTTGTGAAACTCTTTTCTTTTGAGCAAGATCATTAATAGAAAGTTCTCTTGTAAATTCATGCATGAAGAAACACTTTCTGATATGTGTTTCTTGTATTGATCAAGTAAAGCTTGATTTATTCTCAGTATTAATTTCACGTGCTGATGGAAATAAGTTACTAGTTTTAAAATAAACTGTCATTGGTGTAGCATATCTAAAATGTACATTGTGTAAGGTGTATGGATTTTAAAGCTGATAATAGGAAGCTGGAATGGTAACCGGATAAGAATTAATATCCCTATTGAAGACTTTGTGAAGATAATTGGTTTACCCTATGTATGCAATGGGAAAATGTTGCCCAAGTTCTATATATTGAAATTAGTGACAAGCTCCCATTATAATTTAAGTTATAATCTTAGCAGCATATGTTTGTTTGCTTTCGGAGCCCATCCGATAATTAATTTTATGCAGCTATTGCAGGCGGTTTTACCGTATTCCGGAATACCTCGGATAAATGACAAGTACATTTGTTCCAACACTTTCATATCCTAATGATATTGCAGAATTCTAAACATATTTTTCTGCTATGGAAAAATGTCTTACCAACATTTTTAGCCTCGTTTTGCATCTAAGATAAAGCTGAAACCGATATCAGCATAAATTTCCTTGTTTTCAATATCCATACCACAAGCTGCATATCTGGAACAAACATTTTATTTTGGGTTTTTCAGATAAATTGAAGTTAGTTTCAGTTAGATTTGTTAAAAAAATATTATGACCTTGCTCAATATGAAACATTTGAAGATTTTTTATTTAAGAAACACAAAGTCGTGTTTATATATTGAATAATTATGCTAAGTGATTAAAAAAACAACCAAAATTGTATTGAAACCCTCTGAGCTTTTTTTTAAATAGATAAAGCGGATTAATTTCAAGCAACTCGTATCGGTCACCTGCTCCACAAAAGTCGCAATGATGCATATAGTTATGTTACCATTAGATCGTATCCATCATCCTATCGTATAAACCGAATGGGCATTACAGCGCCATAGTTACGGACAATTGCTGCTTGCACAGATGAAGGTCTCACGGATATGACAGTTGCTTCTTCGTGAAAGTCGTACATCGTGGGAAAAAACCGAGAACGTATCCATTACAGAAGTCTCAAGAAGCACAACTTCAGTAAATAATAACTTTTGTACCAATTTTGGTATTTAATAAAATTGGTTTCTTACAAGCACTCTTTTCTTTTAAGAACATATGCATATGATTGTGTGTCATAGACTGAAACAAGTTATATATTTCGCTAACAAATGGTCCGATATTACATGTAACATCTTCAGCAATATTATACATAGAAAGACATGTTCTCTTCATTCTATACATTCAGCCACTCTCAAGTGTCATAGATCATCATCCAGTGTCTCACCAATTGTATTCTGATGACACCCAAATATACAAATCTAGCCATCCAACTGAAGTTGAAGCTATCATCCAAGGCGTAGAGAGGTGCATTTCCGATGTGAAATCATGGATGACATGTAACAAGCTGCAGATGAATGATGATAAAACTGAAGCCATCCTGATTACAACACAAAGACTTTCTCATTCACATCCTTTACCTCAGACAATAAATATCAGCAACACCAACATTAAATTCACACAGTCAGTACGAAACCTCGGTGTCACTCTTGACAGTACTCTCTCATTGCATCAACATGTCATGAACATATGCAAGGCTGCATATCTTGAGCTGAGACGAATCAGCTCCATTCGCAAGTATCTTTCAGTTGATGCCACTAAAACACTTGTGTGTTCCTTAGTACTTTCAAGACTGGACTATTGTAACTCAATTCTGTCTGGTTCGTCTCAATATCTGCTTCAGAAACTTCAAAAAGTTCAAAACACAGCTGCTCGGATCATCCTTAGAGTACCACGATCAGAGCACGCCTCTCCCCTGCTCTGTACCCTACACTGGCTATCCATACGATCCAGAATTAAACAAAAAATTTGTTCTCTGTGCTACGTTTCACTGACGGGCTCCAGTCCAACATACCTATCTGACCTCACCCATGTGTACACACCTGCAAGATGCTTACGCTCCTCTTCTGACACTCGTATTCTCATTATTCCCACTATGAAAATGAAATCATATGGACAACATTCTTTTGCATACCAGGGCCCAGCAACGTGGAACAAATTGCCCACTGAATTTAGACACAAAGACACAGTGATCTCATTCAAGAGCGCTCTTAAAACTCACCTATTTCAACTGCAAGAACAGACTTAAAGACCTAATAATGTATCCTTGCCTTAAATATTTACAGCATATTTTCTGTTTCAACTTTCGTGGTGTTTGTTTTTACTTTTGTAATCATATCATTATATATGTTTTTTTTTTTTTTTAAGTGTTGTCAAATGTTATAAAGCGCTTAGAGCTTCTAAAAATTAGGCGCTATACAAAGTCCTCATTATTAATATTATTATTATTATTATTATTATTATTATTATTATTATTATTATTATTATTATATGGTCCCTGGACAAGCACTGTACAACACCGGCTTTGATGGATTTCCAAGTCGAAGGAGGTCCATTGCGTACCATTTTTTTCTGCTCAAGGTTATGCGATAATCCAGATATGAAGCGCTCCATTTATACGATACTTTTGGAGGTCATAGCTGGGACTTGAAAGCCATATTTAATAAAACTCGTTGCTGATATGAAAGAGTATAAATATGACATCAGCACTATGACCAAGGCTTTCCACAGTAGTATGGCATATTTGTACATGATTGATGACTGTTGAGTGATTAGTACCAAACCTATATTGATGCTTTGTGTAAATTGACATCTGGGATTTGGATTTGTCAGATTTGGATTTTTAACGTAGCTTAAAAAAATTTTCAGTCATATCGCTACGACGTCTGCAGTGTGGCAGTTCATAGCAATGCCTAGCAATGGGGCATAATGCCTCAGACACGTAGCATCATGTCCCACCCAGTCACATTATCCTGACACCAGGCCGACCAGTCCTAACACCAACCTCTTAATGCTGAGCGCTAAGATAGGCAGCTGTTAGCACCATTTTTATAAGTCTTTGGTATGATTCAGCCGGGGTTCGAACCCGCGACCTCCCGCATCAGAAGCGGACGCTCTAACCACTAGGCCACCGCACCGGTCAGCAAGAAAAGAATGTCATACCAACCACAAAACAGTTATTGTGGGTACTATAATAGGGGATAATTGTGAATGCGCTGAATGCATGAATGAACTGTCACCGAGAAGTAAGTGATACAGATATTTTAATACAAACGTTTCCAATATTTTCATTGGCTAATTACAATATATGTGCGTTTAAGATTGTTATCGTTTTGACGATTACCTTTCTGAATAGGTGTTATATTTGCACGTTTACAGTCAATAATTAATTAATCTGGATAGATTGATCAGTTGTATACATGGGGACTATTTTATGTTGGTGGGAAGGTTTGGTAGGAACCATGAGTTGAATTTGGTTTTATATATCTTGTTCTGATATCTTGACATAAAATAATGAGGTAGGGTTTCTTGGATCTTGCTGAGGGATCTATAGTTCCGTGACAATATTAGAAACATTGGCTAAACGGCTCTGTAGTGCGTCAGTGTTTGCCTTTGTTTGGATTGCATCGGCATCTGCCGTGATTTGGATTGAATAGGCATTTGTCGTCATTTGGATTGAATCGGCATCAGGAGTTGATTGGATAGCATAGGAAGATTAATGATTTTGGAAATAAGTTGATTAAGTTTCTCATATTAAGTTTTCATCAAATTATGTTAACATTTGAAGGAGTTCCAATTTTTAAAAAAATCGAGTTTATTATATTGGCTTTGTAGTGTATTCATTTTCTTTTACGCATTTCAAGTCTACTTTCACTATAGTCAATCGATTATTGTTTAGCCTAGTAATATCTGTTTAGTAATGGATGACGTGATTCGACTGAGGACAGAGTAATGCATTTTTCATGTATATTATTATCAGAGAATTGATTGATCCAGTCATCGGACTCATATATGGTCTTCAGTATAGCTTGGTCAACTCTTTAACTCCCTCCTCCATCATATTCTTATACTCGGATTACTAGTAGGTACTAAATGTTCTGTTATGGCAGTATAATTGTCACTATGAAAGAGGAAAGTGGATACCAAAGAACACAAGAAATAATATTCAAAATTCTTTAATGGTAAGGTCCACTCTAAAATCCTTCTATTCGCCGACCTGATTCATTGGTAAGACCTAACTTGGTCAGGATATATTTTAAAGACAGCATATCGTTTTATATTGTTAGGGGATCATGCTTAAATCTCAACTCATTCCAAAAATCAGGTTCAGAGTCAGTTACGTTTTCAAGATTCTCCTCTAATTTGTCCCAATATTTAACTGAAGAGCTGGGACATAGTAAGTAATTTTCACTTTTCGAGCAGATTTCCCTCCAGTCAAAAGAAAGTTGAACATTTGATAAATAAGTTTATATTAGCCAATTCAGCAGATCAAGAGACGCACTACTGAATCTTAGAAATAAAGTACATGTAATGCGGATACGAATGAATTCATAAATGAATACGTATTCGTGATTGATAGATGAGAAAAATGACGAGTTTCGATATCAAATAGACTTGGCAGTTTGTGAAGAAAAGTAATAACAGAAATAAGAGAGAGAGAGAGAGAGAGAGAGAGAGAGAGAGAGAGAGAGAGAGAGAGAGAGAGAGCAAAGAAGGAAACAATAGTATAGTATTATATTGAAATGGATTCTGACATTTATCAGAGCAGATCGTTGTGATATTGAAGGAAAAGCAAGTATATAAAAATAATCAATTAAAGATAAATATGAAATAGTGACTGACTATAGCACAAATATAATTTTAATGCGGATTTGTCTTTTGAGGTGTTTTTGTTTCTTTTTAAATCCGACATGTTTTCCGAAAGTTGGATTTAGACCGAATATGTTTCACAACATTCCATTTGGTCACCGCTTTGGCATACGTGACGCGTGTCCAACATGTGATTAAAGAATCATAAAAATAATTATATTTGTAATATTCATCATTAATTTATTGCAGATACAACCGTTTTGTACAAAAATATAATTTTAAACTAGTTCAACATGAATGATGAAAACATGCTGTTCAGATCATGCAAGTCGTAACAAGTTTCCGAGGGAATTTCCGTACATTCTTTACTGATGGAAACTACCGACGTACCGGTACAGGGAAAATGTGCCGTGGTACGCACCACCGGAAAAAGATACCTCGGTAAACCGGTATACAGTTAATATCGCGCACCTCTAACTGTAAAACCAAAAGTGTCATGATTGACAAGGCCAGGAAAGTAATCATTAGAACTACTATCGCTAGACCTGGAGCAATGACAGGTTCTCCACAATATGATTTTAGAAAACCACTTTCAGAATTCTTCTTCAGTGGCCAAGGTAATAGAATCTTGTCCAAAATTTATACGTGATCAATGCTTACACAGATTTGAGCATTGGAAAAAAAATGGATGAATTCGCTTATTCTTTCTGTAATTCACTTATGCATTTTAAGGAAGTTTATTTATTTATTTAATTGGTTAATTACTTCATTATTTGGGGCCCCGAGTGGCCGAGTGGTCTAAAGCGCTGTCCGTTACGGATCACTGCCATCTCACCTCTGTCTGCGTTGGTTCGAGTCTAAGATTC
>JAECUM010048774.1:0-10301 GCA_016617855.1 Megalonaias nervosa
AACATTAGGATCATTCTAGAAGGTTATTTTCCATTAGTTAATAGCTTCTTTTTATAGAAAATTGCTAATTGTGACCTGAGGTCAAGTAAAGGACTGTATAATCTTGTTACTGGAAAAATTATACACTCGTGTTTTAAGATCTTAGCAGAACCAATTGTATTATTGTTATGTCCAGAAGTTCGTTTTTGTTGGAATTTTATTTATTCAAATTATTTAATTCAAGCGATTCTACTCTGGAAATACAAATGCTCTTCAAAATTAGCATTCTTAGAATAAAAGGTTTAAATTTATACTGAAATTTTAAATACGGATTGTATTGTTACGATCCAACAAAAGACTGTTGGTACATCTCCACGACACGAGCCACCACACGCACATCAATACTTTTAGCGTTGGATTTAATTTGTATTTCCACTAAAGTTTATTTAGACTATTTATTATTAGGACTTGTGTCTGTAACTTTAGGATTATTTTGGATTTAATTCGCAATATCGTAAGTTTCTTTTTAACATTTTCACTTGGTATTTGAGGGAAATAAATTATTTTTAATTGTACAAAGCTTGTTGCTTCTGACTCTTCTCTATTACTTATTTTAAAACAATAGAGTCGTAAAATGTGTGTGTGTGTGTGTGTGTGTGTGTGTGTGTGTGTGTGTGTGTTTAAAATAATGAAATTAAAATTAAATAAAGATTTCATTTGAAATTTTAACAATGCGTGTCCGTCTTGCCAGTATAAACAATAAGCATCACGTAAGGCTGAACGAGTATACAGGAAACAAAGATTATGTTGAAAAAGTGTATTCGTTTTTCAGGTATGAAACCAAGTGGGTAAAATATAATTGATTCAAGCACGCCGAGACCAATCTGATTATAAGCGAGGTTAGGCTTCATTGTCCAATCATGTGATCACTACTTGCTAACTAGTAATACCGTACACTGTTGTCGAAAATTCAGTTTCATCATCGGAAATAAAACTTGTATACTAGGTTTGTTTTATCAGGTTGGGACAAATATGAAATCTGAGAAAGGCATGTTAATTAAGATTTCGAAGAAATTCGTGGGGATTACAACATAATTAATATCTGTCATTTGTGGGGTTCCTCTATCAACATATATGTGTAATTAATGTATTATATGTGATATTAGCACAGTTCCTAAATCATGCGAAAATTTTAACTACCTGGAGAATGAAAGATGCATGTTCGCTGAAAGAGGTACTTTAATTGTCTCCGACTTGAGGAAGACAATGCACGGGAATGATTGTTTGTACACGCGTGCCAAATGTCTCACAACCACCTTTATTAGTATGAAGATGGAAACTTTAAACCGTGCGATTCAATTTGTACGACGGTTAAACTTTTTCGTCCATTTTTTTTTTCAAATGTAGGAAAGCACCTCTCATAGAATAGCCCTGTGTATGAGGGACGGGTCAACACTCGAGTGGGAACTTCCTTTGTTGGACACAATGGCTTGATTTCATTTCTGTATTATTGTTTATTTAGTGATACTGTTTTTATTAGCCAAACTCGCAATATGACTTACACATGGTGGACAAGATAACTTTACGCCCTTCTTTGTCCCTGCCTGGAAGTGGAATGTACACCTGTCTGAAAAATAAATTCCAAACCATTCATGAAATGCAACTCAGAAATATCTAAAGTACAACTTACTGGTGTAGAAATTCCTGACTGTACTAGAAGTGAACTTTTCTACAATATAAAAGGTAAACTTCCAAGTCTCGCAAAACCACTGTCAGTGTCAGAGACCGTAACTCAGTCACATACTGCCAGAAATGATTTGAAATGGACTTACGGTTCTATTATTAAAAAAATGAATCTAAATTAATTTCGATCCAATAAAACATTTATCTTTAACTAACAAGGCGAAATGGGGAAATTAAGAGGTGGATCAGTGGAAAAGAACTTCATTATGACGGCAGCTAGGTGAACACCATCAAGAAGTGGCAGTAAAAGAATATACTGTGTTATAGCGATAAAGGTTATTTTTCTACCTCTGCCATTCTGAGTAAGATGTTCCTAATGTGTGATTGAGATCAACTCGGACTAAACTTTATTTAGTCCATATCTTTTTTAAGTTGTCGTTCGAGCATTTCTTTCTTTGCCCATGCACATGAAATACGTACATGTCAGAGCGTAAATGTGTCCTCGGTGATAATAGTGATTGTAGCCTGAACAATTCACCAGATAGTATTCATACTACGAAAAAGACAAATATAAACATGGATTTCTGAAGAAGGTGATTCTTTAGATGTGGATTTGAATAGTGCTGTGAGAGACTGCCTACAGAGCCCGCAATCCCTGGAGAAAATGTTACCAGCACTTATTGAGGCCTTAAAACCAGCTATCAAAAAGACCATTGAAAAATCTCTCACTCATTTCGTACATGTACACACTCTTGTACACCAGACCTTGACCCCTCTACACGACAAACTGGTACAGAAGGATAAGCAAATCTTCAAGCTCCAGTC
This sequence comes from Megalonaias nervosa, assembly GCA_016617855.1. Taxonomy (NCBI): domain Eukaryota; kingdom Metazoa; phylum Mollusca; class Bivalvia; order Unionida; family Unionidae; genus Megalonaias; species Megalonaias nervosa. Next base: position 2,488 of record JAECUM010048774.1, read on the forward strand.
TTCATCAGTAAAGTAAGTATATTGGAAAAAAATGTGACGACCTAAAACAGTACTCACGGAGAAATAATATTTGTGTACATAATGTGCCTGTGAAAGTTGATCCTAACATCGGAAAAATCAACTCAGTCTTCTATGCGAAATTTTTCAGAAACTTTTAAAAACTGAATGTAATCCTGAGCAGGCAAGGCCCTATGATGTGCGGGGCCCAAGGCAGCAAGCCATGAGCGCGGGGCCCCAAGCAAAAAAATTGCATTGCGAAGAAGCGCGGGGCCCAAAGTGGTTGCCTCGTTCGCCTTGCCCTAGGGCCGGGCCTGATCCTAAGGATCTCGACAGATCGCATCTTTGTGGCAAAATGGGGGATGAGAAGGCGCCGATAAAAGTCAAAATCAGAACATTCAATAAGACGGCCATATTCTAGCAAAATCAGAAAAAGCTGTAGAGAAATAACGACAAAATCTTCATCTCAGGGGATCTGACAAATCAAAGCCACAAATTGGTGCAAAAATGAATCCAATTAAGAAAAGCCAATAAGACTGATTCCTTCTGGACATTTGATGGCAAATTCTTCTACAAAGAAACTTCAGATGGAGAGAGAAGTGAATTGTCAACCCTCGATGACATCCCACAAGCCATTACTTCAATACCCTCTCAGGGGGACTGAAATGGATTCTCGTCAAGTCTTTGGTAATAATTAAAATGATAACAGACTAGGGTAGCAAAATAAATTTACCCAATAACAAGTAAAGAATTAATGCTATCTACCCATGTCTAAACTGACTTTAGAATGGTCATGTAAGCTTTAAATCTTTCATTTTTCAGCCGTTTATGCGATCTGTTCTCTGTATCCATTACCTAAGAACTATCTACATACTCCATCTTGCTCTAAGAATTTCATTAGTCTGTTTCAGGCTATATATCTTATGTTTATTACATGTATTTTTAATATTTATCTTTGTAGGTTTTGTGGTTTATTTATTTATTTATTTATTTATTTATTTATTTATTTATTTATCTATTTATTTATTTATTTATTTATTTCTTTACTTATTTATTTATTAGTAGTATATTTACTTCGGCAATTATAAATTCACTAATGTCCATACCTTAATCAACTTATGACCGCTCAGGTGGCCTAAGTGGTTAGAGCGTCCGCCTCGGATGGGGAAGGTCGCGGGTTCGAACCCCGTCTGAGTCGTATCAAAAATATATAAAAATGATACTAACAGCCGCCTCGCTTGGCGCTCAGATTTAAGAGGTTTGTGTTAAGACTGGTCGGTCAGGGGTAGTATTAAAGTGCAGAAGTTAGTCTTTTCGCGAAAAGAATAAATAAATGCGAAAAGAACTCATATTTTCTTTATTTCTTTATCAAATTCAATAATTCTTTTTCAAAATGAAAGATAATAACAAAACATATTGACCAATTTATTTACAACTTGAATTTTCATGACAATTTGATCCTAAGACCTGTCAGTATGTACTGCGATATGTCAAATGACTTGCGAAAAGGAGAAATAAGTGCTAAAAGAACTCGAAATTTCTTTATTTCTTTATCAAATTCAATAATTCTGTTTCAAATGAAAGATATTGACAAGCACAGACAAACGAATTTACAACATGAATTTTCATACAATTGGGTCCTACGGCAAGTCAGTACGTACTACGGTATGTGAAATGACTTGAGAAAAGAAGCAATAAGTGCGAAAATAACTCCTATTTTCTTTCTTTCTTTATCAAATTCAATAATTCTTTTTATTAAAATTAAAGATAATGAGAACACAGGTCGACTATTGCATTTACAATCTCTATTTTCATAACAGGGTAATATATCCAGGTAATCGATTAACGAAGCCCTTTAAGACGGGATGTAATAATAATAATAATAATAATAATAATAATGACAGTACTGCACTTTTTAAACAGGAATTTTCTCAGGTTATAAAAGTAAACAATCTTGTTGTTAGTAATATTTTATTTTGACAAAAATTGCCAGTTTTACTTGGTTTTGTTCTGTAATGACTAAGGTTGCTAAAACAATTAACAAGTTTGTCTACTCAGAACGGCTATAAGGTTATTTTTATTAATGTTGGCTATGAATAGAGACAATAATACTGAATACAATAAGCAAGACAATGGAAGACAACTGACAAATATGAAATTATCAATAAACTGGTAAAGAAACCTAACAAGGGATCAAACAACGCTGCAGACCACATAATCAGTGTCCAAGAGTGTGACAAAGACACGCCCATTTGTACAAAGTGTAAAGCACATAAATGGTTCAAACCATCCATTGATAGCTCTATTTTCGGCACAACAAATTAAAGACATTTAAAAATTTTGTTACAAGGATCTGGGCTGTGTTTTATGTATTGACAAAACTTACAACCTAGGAGAGTTCCACATACGCCTACGGTTTATAAAGACTTGTCAGTTGTATGAAGATTGACCATGCACTGTATTTCGGACCGACTTTTATACACACAAATTTATCAGCAAAGACATATTCATCATTCCTGCATAACACTGCAGATAACCTAATTCTTAAGTGATAAGGAACTTTCAAACTTAGTTCTAGGCAGTGACGATGAATTGACACTCAAAAATGCTATATCCAGATGCCTACGGGGAAGTTCACAGGTGTTCTGCACAAGGCATTTGAAAAAAAGCTAGCAAGTACATGGAGGACTACGGAAGTCCATTAGTGCCAAGACATGTCTGTCAAAAAATAAATATATTGCGAATAAACGCAATACTTTTGCGAATAAACGCAATACTTTTTGCGAATAAGGCCATAATTATTATTGCGAATATTCGCAATAAGTATTGCATTTATTCGCAATAAGTATTGCGTTTATTCTCAATAGTATCACGTTTATTCGTAATAGTACTGCGTTTATTCGCAATAAGTATTGCAAATATTTGCAATAAGTATTGCGTTTATTCGCAATATATTTATTTTTTACATACACGATTTGGCACTAATGGCCTTCCGTAAAGGACAGTGCTGAATATACTTTACAACGCAGACAAAATATTATCACAGCCAACTTTGGTCAAGGCGGTATCGTTGACTCTACAGAGGTCGACACATATTCCACTCGTGTTGACAGACTCCACAGGGAAATCGACATTTTGGATGAAACAGCGAGTGGAAAGTCTTTCCGAACCTATTTTGACCAGAAATTGCTCCCGCTTCTGGAAAAAAAAGTAACAGAAAGGTCGAATTCCGTCTAATTGGTCGAATAACAATTTGGAGAGTGCTACACATATTTTGAAGTCTGCGGTAGACTGGAAGTTCAGGGATCTTCCTAAGTTCATCAAAACGCTGTACGACATCGTGAAAGGTTAAGAAGTAGTGAGGTGTCGAGCAATAAGGAAGATGGGTAATTACAAGTTAACATAAATGCTATTGCACCATTACGTAGATTTTGATGGATGGGCAGATATTTCTGAGGAACATCGGAAGTGTGAGTAGCTTTTTGTAAGATGCTGGGAAAACGAACCCTAACACTGTTGTGTCCACGGATCAACTAGAACGGTAGTAATACCAAAGTGAGGGTAAACCAAACGAAACGAAAGGAAACAGGACGGAAAGGTCGAGAACTCATTCAGCAAAAAGGAAATTAATAACAACCCAGTAACCCTGTAGTGGACGGCGTTAATACTCAAAGATGGACTTATTGATGTAAGATGAAAATAAGGAACCTATGTGTTCTTTTTAGCTCGTAATCGTCTTTTTGTGCAAATCATTAAAATACGGTTTTGGGCAGTTACAAGTCGCATGGTAAATATATTGTGAAAAATTATGCCCAGTTTACTTTAGTGTAATTTTGTCTTTGTCTTTCTTAAACTATATATTTCATTTGTTCAAGCAATAAAGAAAACACATATTCTTGTTGTACTTGTATATTCTGTTTGCAAATACTTTATAGGCATCGTGTTTTGTACTGACCAGTTATATGACAAAACATTCTAGCATTTTGGTATGTTGTAAATACGTTTTTTGATGTCGTTTGCCCTTAAAAAGAATAATAATTGGAATCTGAACAAGTACTAAAAGAAATGACTAGAAAATGCGGGGTTTTTTTGCACTTATTCTTTACGCAAGTCATTTTTTATACCTTATGCTATATTCAATGTGTTTTGTCATCTTCCATGTTTTGAAAATGAATTCGATGAATAAATAAAGAAAATACGGTTCTTTTTGTACTTATTTCTTCTTTTTGCAAGTCATTTGACATACAGCAGTACGTACTGACTGGTCGTAGGACCCAAGTGTCATGAAAATTTACGTTGTAATTGTATTTGTCTGTGCATTTGTCAGTATCTTTCACTGATGAACAAAATTGAATTTGATCAAAAATTTAAGAAAATACGAGTTCTTTTCGCACTTATTTCTTCTTTACACAAGCAAATTTACATACTGCAGTAGGTACTGACTGGTCGTAGGACTAAAATGTCATAAAAATCCATGTTGTAAATACATTCGTCAGTATGTATTGTATTATCTTTCATTTGAAGAAAAAAATATTGAATTATATAAAGAAATAAAGAAAATATGAGTTTTTTCAGCACGTATTTCTTCTTTTCGCAAGTCCTTTGACATACCGCAGTACGTACTGACTGGTTGTAGAACCAAAATGTCATGAAAATTTTTGTTGTAAATATACGAGTCAACGTGTTTTCTCATTATCTTTCATTTAAAAAAGAATTATTGAATTTGATAAGAAAAATACGAGTTCTTTTCACGCTTACATCTTTTAGCAAGCCAATTTACACACCGTTTTCTCTTTATCTTTCATTTGCAAAAAAGAATTATTTAATTTGGTAAAGAAATAAAGAAAACAGGAGTTCTTTTCGCACCTATTTCTTCTTTTTCGCACTTTAGTACTACCGTCGGCCTGGTGTCAGAATAATGTGACTGGGTGGGACATGATGCTAAATGATGCCCCAGCGCTAGACATCACTATAAACTGCCACACTTCCTGTTCATTGGCTTTACATATTAATGACAATCTTTAATTCTGGTTTGGTTTGGTTTCTCTGACTGTTAATTTCGCCTTAAGTGCGTGTTCTGACGAAACAAATTGTCCTATAATTTACTTATTTATTTATCTTCCATCATTCTCAGGCATACGCAATCAATACTTTTTCTGTCCTAGTTATCTGTATATATTGTTTTATCGTAAGAGGTGCGCATGAATTATTCGAGCGCGTGCGTGTAAATGTTCTTAGTAACCTTGATCATGGTATGGCAGACTATCTTTACACACCTACTAACCATGTCAATGTCATACAGGGCCGGATTAAGGCCTTTGAGGGTCCTGGACACAGCCATCATAGGGGCCCATAGCTATCCTGCCTTGTCCATAGATACGTTTACAGTGCTATTAACAACACTGCCTGTGAAATCAGACGATAATATATGGGGACCCTTGAGCCTCGGGGGCCCTGGGCAAGTTGCCCATTTTGCCCTATGGATAATCCGGGCCTGATGTCATATGACCGTAGCAGGTTGCATTGTACACGTTGTATATGTTAAATTTTGTAAAATGTGTTCCGTAGAGCAAAAGCAAGAGCCAAAGTCCGTCCGTCTTACCATTTATGTTAAATCATACTTATGTCATGTTCAATTATTTCACATAGGATAATCATCGGACTTTTCCTCAATATAGGTAGAACTTTACAAAATAAGAAAAGGTCAAACTGTAATGATGAGTATCCACAGTTTGACCGCTCTTCTCAATTAGTTACAGCTATTTTTAATTTTAATCAAGAAAGATGCGGTTTTCGTAATTTTAGCTACTGCCACGACCATTCACTGATCACAAGTATAATGTATTCATCTCTCTCTCTCTCTCTCTCTCTCTCTCTCTCGATCTCGATCTCGACTATCTTGCCTAGTCAAATATCTTTTATCTTGCCTGAATCGTGTATCTTTTCTTACAATTGTATGAAATCATATTAATTTGCTGCCGCTATCCATGTCGATTCTAATGTTTATTCTATGTTGTGAGAACTTGTAGCCCGACCCATTTGTAAACATTTATGTAATAAAATACGTTCAAACCAATATAAAATCAGGGCTATTATTCCTGTCAAAACATGGACAGATAATGTCAAACAAGCATTTAAACTTTATCTTGCTAATATCAAATGCAACAAGTGTGCAAAATAAATAGTGTACAGTACTTATTCCTTGAAAATGTCTGATAACACATGAGGATGTAAGAGAATGATAAACGTTTGCCCACAAAACATGGGTTAAAATACATTATCATAAAGTAGAATCATGAGTATCGTTCAAAATTAAACAGTTGATATTTAGTGACCTCCTCAAAATAGCATATTAATCATGAAACAAATATTCACTTTCCAATAACAGTTTCAGTATACTATATAATGATAACTATGTTGAAATATAACATAACAACGTCGAATGATAAAACACTTAACAAAAATATTATTTAATAAAAAGGGAGACATTATCTGTCAATCACCGTCCTTCAAACAGAAATTCCAAAGTATGATTATGTTTCCGCTTCAATTTATAAAAGCTCAAGATCAGTGCATACTTGCTTATATGTTTGCTATGTTCAGCGTATAAAAAAAATGGTCTCGTTATATTTGTCTTCCCTATGTTTGGTGTATAAAATCAGTCTGGTTGTATTTGTCTTCCCTATCATCATCATCAGTCATCATCAGTCCCATAGTCTGGTAGACCGTTGGGGCACCACACAAGACCGAACAATCAGCTTCCTCCATTCCTCTCGACATTCCGTCTTTCTCATTGAGTCGCTCAATGTCAAGCCTGTCCACCCTCGAATGTTGTCTTCCCACCTCTTTCTCTGCCTGCCTCTCTTTCTTCTTCCTTGTACAGTGCCTTGCAATATTGTCTTGGCAAGTCCTGATGATTGTGAGACATGCCCATACTACTGCAGTTTTACGTTTTTTCACTGTGCTCAGGAGGTCTTCGTGAGGCCCAATAGCTTGTCTGATCCTTTGCCGTATATTTGTCTTTCCTATGCTCGGTGTATAAAACCAGTCTGGTTATATTTGTCTTCCCTATGTTCGGTATATAAAATCAGTCTGGTTATATCTGTCTTCCCTATGTTCGGTTTATAAAACCAGTCTGGTTATATTTGTCTTCCCTATGTTCGGTGTATGAAACCAGTCTGGTTATATCGGTCTTCTCTACGTACGGTGTATAAAAACATTCATTGGTTATACTTGTCTTCGTTCTGTTAGCAAAACGTAACAATCTTTATACCTATGTTTACTCTATCAGTCATAAACATTAATCATTCCCCTTAAATGTCATTTAAGACCTTCATGTTCTCTGATGTTGATTGCTCCTATATTTGAATGATATAGTTTCTCGAAATTTGCACAGTTAAAAGACTTATTCACACAGTAGTTCCATAGTTACACAATTAAGAGACTTATTCATATAACAGTTATATAGTTGCACAACTAAGAAACTTATTCACACTGAAGTTGTATATTACACAATTAAAACTTATTAACACAGCAGTTACAAAGTTACACAATTAAGAAACCGATTCATTCAGTACTTAAATAGTTACACAATTAAGAGATACATAGTTTATTGTTGAAAGGGTTGAAAATTGTAATTTTGAAAGTATAAAATAATTTATAGGTTTAAAAATAAATTGTTGTTAAGTTTTACTTTGCCAGGTATTTCTGTCATAAGCAATATGGCTGTGTCTGTGGGATATGAGTTCTTCGTAATTATTATTCTCAGAAATGATGAGACTATATATATATATATATATATATATATATATATATAT
>JAECUM010048779.1:0-12097 GCA_016617855.1 Megalonaias nervosa
CATAAATACTTTGATATACATCTAACTTTGTAAATTAACCATGCATCGGATACCATAGTGACGAATAACAGAAATGAAAGAATATAAACACACAAACGGAAAGGAAGAAAAGGAACTAAAGTCTGAGGCTAAATGCCTCCTTGCAAGACAGATAACAAGCATTGGTGCACTGGGCTTTAAATAAATTTATATATAAAAATAAAAATATATTAATAAGTAAATACATCTATTTGGGGGCATTATAACTTGAAAATTACAAACTAATAGCAACTAACTTATATTTTCTTGTAGTTTCATATTTTTGATGGATAAGATAATAATATAGTTTTATGGAAAAAAGTTTATTTGGATGGGGATGGTTTTAATTGGCAGAGGAGAAAATAAGTGTTTACATCGTAGCTTCATGTCATTTTCAGTTTCCCAACTTTATTGAATAGAAATATAGCATAACAATGTCTTCATTATTTCGTCATCAAGAGCTTTCAATCGATCCATGTAACGCGATAAAATCACTTGGATACTTTTAAAGAGGTGATTTACCTGGTGTTAATATCCTTCATCAATTACTTTGATAATGAAGGCAACTCTTCAACAAAGTAATTTTGGCTTTTGAAACGTTTTCTAACATTTTAATACGTTGAGAAATTTAATAATAATAATAATAATAATAATAATAATAATAATAATGCATATTTCCATGGATTTAAACTGCAAATCCCGTTTTATTACATTATGTAATATGTGGCCTTCTGCTATAGTTGCACGCACACGTCAAGATATAGACATGATAATGAGCTCTCTCAGAAGATCGAAAAATGGGCATATATATTGAACTGTGGCGAGCTAGATTTGGTACATGTATGCATCACATAAAGATAAAAGTGGCGATGCAACTGTTAAAGGTAGTTACATATGGTATTTGTGTTACTCTGAAACTTTAGCATGCAGTTGGCTTGTTGTTAGTAATGAGCGGTTCGATAGAGCATACCCTGGCCCAGGGCACAGTGGAGGGGCTGGCACGAGACAGTCAAGGACATCCGATTCTGAAACAGTCAGGGTCGATACCCCTACACCTGCACATCAGTCAACTTCGTCCATCCATACTAACTAGGTTCTGACAAGTATTTTAACAAAATTGAAAGCTATCTATAAAAATTGCACTGATCTCAACCAGAAAGTTAATAATCTTTCCCATAATCTAAGGCAGAAAAATAAAGGAACTTCTGGAGAAAACTTTGAAATTGGGTAATTGGGTAAAACAAATGGGAAAAAAATAAACAGATAAATAAATAAATAAATAAATAAAATAAATAGATATACTTGACCCATAATCTACAAGCAAAAGAAATCTTATTGTTCACGGTTTATCAGGCACAAGAAACGATGGATGGGATATATGTGAGAAGAAAATTAAAACTTCCCTACGGGACACATTATATAGACGACGCGTAAACTATCCCATCGAGAGGGCATAAAGGCTGATGTCCAAGTACTAAGGCATGCAGAGCAAGGGCTATTCGTCGCTCATAGCCAAGTTTGCCTTGTACAAGGACAGAAACCTGGAAGCAATCAATAAATAGTGTGGATACCGTGTGTATAAGACATAAGAGGAAATTTCTGTACTAGTTTATGATGAAGGAAAAGAAGAGAGATGAATTCGCGACAATCAGATATAATATACTAGTTCTCGAATGGAGTTTTACAAGTATCATTGGGAGAAAGAGGGAGTTTGTTCGGTTGGCACGGCGCGAACATCAGAACGGAGACACGTACCACAGAACAATGTACATACGGTGAATCGACACGCCAGACGTGACATGGATGGAGCTAATGTAGCCAGGGAGGAGCAGGATTGGGGAGAAAACACAAGGCAACTATAACGTAAATAATTACGATAACGATGGGCAAATTTTTCGTTTGTGTTTAGATTTTTAAGTTAACTTCAACAGTTTATGTCATATCCCCTCTGCAGCAGTGTGGTAGTTTGTAGTTATGTATAGCACTAGGGCATCATGCCAAACACATGTGGCTTCATGTCCCACCCAGTCACATTATCCTGTCACCAAGCCGACCAGTTTTAATACTAACCTCTTAATGCTGTCCACCAAGTGAGGCAGCTGTTAGTATTATAAGTCTATGGTATGATTCGGCTGGGGTTCAAACCCGCGATCTCCTTCGTTTGAGGCGGACGCTCTAACCACTTAAGCCATCGGAACGGTCCCAATCTTTATTCGATTAAAAGTCACAAACGGGGAATATTTTCTCCAACTAACTGAATACAAATTTATGTAACATGTCCAAGATATAGCATTTACTTCATTTTGATATAAATGATTGTTTAAAAAGGTTTGGATCTTTATATAAGGAAATTTGTTTTCAAATGAAGAGAACGAAGTTCCCTGTTTAACCGCAGAGGTTTCAACCACAGGCTAAAGGGAGGAGGATGGGCGGGATATCAAGACTGCGATAACGCTAAACAAAAGAAAGTTCAGGTTTAGAGGAAATATAGATTTACAAATCAATTTATTTGTCTTGTTCGTCATGGTGCATACGTTCACAGCTGAAACTCCTTTGCAAGCTTGTGTCAATTGAAAATTCATTATATGAAAAGCGAATGAGAGCTTAACTTGCACAATCAAGAAATGACTGTAAACTATTCTGGCAAGTGTTAAAGGGAAAATGCTACATCAGGGTACACGTAAGTGAATCAAAAGCAACAAAGACTGCCGGATTTTATTATTTCCTTTTCCTATAAATGTTGAACAGAGATGAAAATATGAATGACGAGGAGGGTACTGCAAGAAAGGTGAATGACCATTTCGAATTGAATAAACTAATTACCAATAAGGAAATAATTTATAGCGTTCGCTCCCTGAAAAATAAAACTCAACGTCCCGAGAAAATTAACATAATTTGTTACTAGTTGACTTTACTGCGAATTGTTTTATTTCTTAATCTGCTCTTTAATAGGATCTTACAAAACATGGAATTTCCAAAGGACTCGTAAAAAAGCATAATATGCCCGATATTAAAGAATAGGAGTATGAATGACCCGAAGAGTTACAGCAGAATTTCTATAATAAATGCAATCTGCAAAATATTGACATCTATTTTGAACACACGGTTGTATAGATGAACAGAAAATAATAATCTAATAGATGAATTTCAGGCTGGCTTTACAAAACACTACAGCACTTGCGATAATATATTCAGTTCTCATGCAATTGCTCAGAAGCATATATGTAAGTCTGGTGGCAGGTTTTATTTTATATTTATTGATTTTTCAAAAGCTTTTGATCGTATACAATCTATTAAGCTATCGTTTTCTTTTGTGCGGAAAGGTATTAATGAAAATATTTTTAAAAGTTCTCAAAAATGTATTCTTGTTTTGAAAGATTTGTACGAACACCAAATGAACTAACCAGATATTTCAATTGCAATGTGGGAACAAGACAAGGATGTGTTCTAAGCTCAGTTCCTTTTTGTCTTTTATAATGATGATTTAGTTCAAAATTTGCAAACTAAGTGTAATAGGGATATTTTCATCACAGAGAATATACAGAGATCTTTGCCTATTATATGTTGCTGGCGAGGCTAATTGTGTTAAAACTGTAAGGTTAATGCAACAGCAAATTAATGCCACAGATGAATTCTTTGTCCAAAAAAGAATGGAAATTAATCATACAAAAACAAATTGTCTTTCGATAAGGCGGTTTCCTGAGAAATTACGAGAGTTTGTATTATAGAGGCAAACCTATTTAAACAATGACATCTTTTAATATATGAGGTTGCTTTGCACATAAAGGTTGAGTTGAAAGAGGGCGAAAATCGTGTCGGCATCGAAGAGTTAAGAGCAATATCTAGAAGTTTTGGATATCAACATATATCTGGAAGATTACATGCACAGGATATATTTAAAATATTTGACGCTATGGCAAAACCGATATCTCATTACGGTTCACAAATATGAGGATATGAACATTCAAGAGAAATGTGTGTGTGTGTGTGTGTGTGTGTGTGGATTTTTAAAGAAGGTTTCACAATTTTTAGTCATATCTCTACGATGTTTACTGTGTGACAGTTTCTAGTGATGTCTAGCACTGGAGCATATAGCCGCAGAGATATAGCATCATGTCATAGTCACATTTTCCTGACACCAGGACGACCAGTCCTAACACTATCCTGTTAATGCTGTGTGCCGGTGAGGCAACTGCTAGCACCATTTTATAAGTTTTTGGTATGACTCGGCCTGGGTTCAAACCCGAGATCTCTCGCACCCGAGGTGGACGCTCTAACCATTAGGCCACAGGATCGGTCTCAAGAGAAATAGAAGCAATTCAACACAAATTTTGTAAAAGATATCGTAACGTACCAGATGCTGTGAATAAATACGTTGGTCTTGGTGAATGTGGACGAAGCTCTTGGAACCAAAGTTCTACGTTCAGATGTGTAAAGTACTGGACTAAACTTATACATATGCCGACAAGCAGATATCCTTTACAAAATTATCTTGTGTTAAAAACAAAACTGGATGATGCTAGCAAAAACGCATAGACCAGAAAAGTTAAAAATGTTTTATCCTCTCATGGGTTTTGGTTATGATAGTTAGCGCAAGAATTGGGTGACAGAAACAGTTTTCTAATTATGTTCAGACAAAAAAAGCAAACGTCTATTTGATTCCTCGTTTCAGATCTTGTAACGCGAAAAAGGCGTTCCTACAAAATACTCAGTAAAGTTCAATATAGGATATAGAGAAATATTTCACATTAGATCTCCCTTTCATTTTCAGAAAAGCATTTGCTTGTTTTCGATGTTCTAAACATGATTTAATGATTTAATGAAGAAGACACAATACAAGTGAACGAGATGAAGGAGTTTGCAAACTATGTCTTAAAGAAAATATGAAGTATGTCGAAGATGGGTATCAGTTTGTATGTATATGTACTTCTTATACCAGTTGAAAAAGGGAAATAATTCGATGAGATGTATTATATCAACCCTTGAGTAGACAAATTTAAAAATTTAATGACCCACTCAAAAATTACGCCTTATTACCAAAGTGTCAAACCTTCTGTGTTTTACTTTTAAACTAAGAGATGAGTAGTATCAGTATTAGCATACAAATAATTGTATTTTATGGCGTATTGTGTATTATACTCTTTTTGTTACGTTATGTATTATGGGCCGGAGACATAAAGTACTGAATACACTCTCTGTTCTGTTGTGTGGTCAAAAGGTATCCAGAAACTTAAATACTACAACTAATGTATGTTTTGCTTGCACTCCTTACGATATGGGTTGACTGGGCAACCTGATTACGATGTTTCGTGAAACTCCACCCAGTTGATTAGTAGACGATGGAATTATGAGCAGGAGACAGACGTACCGACGAACGGACATGCGAAGGGTTACATATAATATTTGTCACTAACACGTGGATACTACTAATGCTTCTACTACTACTACTACTACTACTTATTAGTACTGTTATCATTATCCAGAATTTTAATTCAGGATTAACGATAAGAGCCGAGAAGACCTAAGCCTTAAAAACCACACGTGTGTCTCCAGCTAGAAAATTTAAGTTTATGGATTGCTTATACTTACGTTGCACTTATATGACTGTTCTCCGAAAGCAGCCTTGCATTGTTTATCTGGACCGTACATTTCACCTCGGTAAAGTCCTTTGTGATAGTTGTTCTTCTGCTTGTCATTAAAAGTAGTTTTATTTCGAACAATAGATCTGAAATCAACAATAAATACAAAGCTACATAGACAGATAGATATGGATATAGTTTATGCTTTAGTTTGGTGTTGTTTGGTGTTTCTCGATAGCTCAAGACATGTCAAGGCGATTGGATTACAGTAGAATATACCATATCTACCGATACAGGCAGTTCAAAATGTCGAGTTTGTTCGCGACTGCTGAAGGACAACCTCTGACCCATTGCACCTCTCATTGATATTTCAATATACAACAACAATATCAAATAATAAGAACAACTGACTGGCATCTCCTTTATCTATGCGTATGTTGACCGACATTGCGTTTATTCATGAAAATGTATCTCTCCAAGACACACTGAGTTCACGCTTATAGAACGATATAATGTTGCGTTACACAATTTATTTCATTTTTTCTGTTACTAATGAATATTCACAGATTACATATTAGTATGTTGACATGCTCGAGTTGAAGGCCGTGTAAACTGTAGGGTGTGGAGGCGAAAGAACATTCCTAGAAGAATTGATGACTCTATGTTGCACAAGTTTTACTTATAAAAGTTTTACTTATAAAGGTTTTACTTATAAAATTTTACTTTGATGTGCATCCATAACATGTATCAGATATTACAGGTGAGAATATAGATCAATTGTTTTTCCGGATCACTGCCGTTATCTTCGCAGAAACCACAACTCGTTTTCTTCCGTTGTAAAAAATATTTCCCTGCTGAGTATTTTTTTTCACCCTTGAATTCTTCTTCTTTCTCTTCTTCTTCTTTTAAGTTTTCATCATTCATCCAAGTAGCTTTAATATACACAACTTGTTCCGACAACTCCGTTTATCACTCTCATATGTCTCTTAAAGCTATCAACAATATCCTTTGTATTTGAACATAAGGCTGCATCATTTTCTTGCACGTTTTAAACCATTATAAATGAATCTTTGGAAGAGACTTTGCCTACAATTACGTAGCGTGTTAAAGAAAATCCATGGGAATAGTATCGAAATGAATGCTGTATATAATGAAGATTTTAAACTTTCTGACGTGTAAGAGTATCTTCTTTTTAATTTTCAGATCTAATATAAAAACTCTTAGGATTTCGCCAGCTAAAACATTTTTATTTTTGTATTTGTTAGATTTAACAGCACTTTCGACGCGTTTTTGGCTATATCATGCCGCTGATATGGTAGCCAAGTGTCTTTTTCCACATCTAGGAAGCCGACAGGGATTACTAATCAAATGCTGTACCAACTGAACAACCGCTAATGTAATAATGTGTTTAATATCACGACTTTCGTTTGAACAATGTATAGTTTGAATACATTAGCACAACATGTCAAACTCAACACCTACGACTATATTAGCGATTTCTGGATTTCTTAAGCTGAAAAAAGCAGAGTAGTCACTTTTAGTTTATTTGGTATTTCCTCACTTTGATGTTGTCATCAATTATTATAGCAAAATGGCATGATATATATCAATGATTTTGCAACAGCTGCTTTTTGTTTTACTCTCTCTCTCTCTCTCTCTCTCTCTCTCTCTCTCTCTCTCTCTCAAACGCGTATGCACACACACTTTAATCTTGATATTGTCTTCCGTTACTAATTAGTATCTGTCTTTGCTACACCCATTTTGTGAGCTACCAACCAAAAGTAGAGCACGGACTAGGCGTGGGGCAGCAAAACTTGGGTCGCAAGAAATAACAAATGTAAAACCCAGTCATCTAATGCTATGTTATTGTATGAACTGATTTTCGGAGACTTACTTACATAGCCCTGTTTGCAAATGTAGACGCTGATAAGTTTGAGTGAATCGATCAAGTTCCGGTAACTTGCAAACAAAATACATTGAAGATCATGCTTTCTTTTGACACAGACGTTTTCAGTTTCACTTGCATGGGAACTTCCTGTTGACACTCTCTCAAAGGATATCATATTTGTTTAATTTTATTTTTATGTAAATAATACTATTGTCGAAACGCAAGATTTCGTCGTTTGTAAGCTAGCAGTAACTGCTTATAGGAGCAGTGTTTGTATTGCTGATCATCTCTACAATCACTTCGTTTGTTCTATTGGGGTCAAAAATTTATTGTGAATTGGTTTGTTTTCTTAATATTTAATTTCCTTTTTACTCCAAAGAAAATTAGTGATCTGAGAAGAATACGACTGTATTGGCCGCATTATACATTTTCCTATGATAACATACATTTATATGACACATTAAGAGTCCTTGAAAGAAATAACCTACCAATCTGAATAAATGAGAACAAAATACAGGTAGAACAAAACAGATAGAAACTTTCACCGCTTTAAACACGGCGACCTTCCACAAAAAGAAATTATCTATAAAAACTCGAGCTTAAATGATTCACAGGGTCTTGACTTTAAAATATTTTAAAACTTCATGATATTTTAATCTACAAATATAATTAACAATAATACTTACTTAGTAGCGAAATCGTTTTCAAAGCCGACAATTGAACACATAGACAGTTCCCATGGCTTGTGGTTGTAATTTGTAATTGCGTGAATGATGAAGCCAATGTCGCAATCGCCGGCTGCTACGTTTCCATCATGACCAGCACCAGGACTAAATACAAATATACATACTTACATAAATATCGACATATTGCACATTACACAAAAAGAAGTACTAAACGACCACATAGAATTGTGAAAATTTAGAATGATGCAAGAATCATCGCAAGTGCCTATTACTTTTAGATATGGCAAAACAACAAAACCATTTTGGGATTAGGGTTCATCTGCATTTCAAATTTCGCAATAAAAGTATGCAAATAAATGTTGATAGGAATCTAACAAAAATTAATAAATATTCAGTTTATGTTTTGCTTTTCAAATTCAGTTTGAAACAAATATCCTAATGATTTCCTCAGGAAAACGATTGCTTTTTGCTCAGCTCCGTGAGTAACGTTTGCAATTGTGTAGGTAATACTTTATCTTTTTGCACAAAGTTTGGAGTGGCACGTAATAATATAAAATCGACATTTATGGTTTAAAAACATTAGTACCATTTGCAACTCATTCCACCTTAGATATATAGCCTAGATAGCTAGATATATACTGATATCGCTTTGCAAACGTACTGAAGGTATATTGATATCGCT
This sequence comes from Megalonaias nervosa, assembly GCA_016617855.1. Taxonomy (NCBI): domain Eukaryota; kingdom Metazoa; phylum Mollusca; class Bivalvia; order Unionida; family Unionidae; genus Megalonaias; species Megalonaias nervosa. The sequence goes on from JAECUM010048779.1 coordinate 8,854, forward strand.
TTGCAAACGAACTGAAGGTATACTGATATTACTTTGCAAATGTACTGAAGGTATACTGATATGGCTTTGCAAACGTACTGAAGAAAGACGAATAAACAGTACGCAAAGAATGCGTGTGACTTACTTATAAGCCAGCTCATGAATGGCTAGAAGCATTCTCATAAAGTAACCGTCAAGAATCGAAATCCTAGTTCCAGTACATACATCTTTAAGGTAGGTTATACCTAAATAGAAACATGCAATGAATCCGGAGTAAGAAATAAATCTTTCTTTCCAGCAAGGCTTACATCCTCTGTAAGGAATGTCCGTCACCTTTGAAATTATAAGTGAGGTTATTATAACCCATATGACTGTTTTTGAATATGAACAAACCCACCCGGTTCAGTGGATGCTTCCAGCTTTCTAAATTTTCAGTAAGATATCAAATGAATGGAACAATGACCAATAATATTGTTTCGTTTCAAGATGTGAATGTTGAGAAGGTTTAACAAGTATAATAATCCCCAACGAACGTGTAAAAATCCCATTAATTGATATATATATATATATATATATATATATATATATATATATATATATATATATATATATACATAGAGAGAGAGAGAGATAATAAGCATTAGCATATATTTTTGACTTTACTTCACGCCCTACTGAATACTGATCCGTCAAATAAACTTATTTTTGATTTTACTTCACGCCCTACTGAATACTGATCCGTCAAATAAACTTATTTTTGACTTTACTTCACGCCCTACTGAATACTGATCCGTCAAATAAACTTATTTTTGATTTTACTTCACGCCCTACTGAATACTGATCCGTCAAATAAACTTATTTTTGATTTTACTTCACGCCCTACTGAATACTGATCCGTCAAATAAACTTATTTTTGACTTTACTTCACGCCCTACTGGATACTGATCCGTCAAATAAACTTATTTTTGAACTTTACTTCACGCCCTACTGAATACTGATCCGTCAAATAAACTTATTTTTAACTTTACTTCACGCCCTACTGAATACTGATCCGTCAAATAAACTTATTTTTAACTTTACTTCACGCCCTACTGAATACTGATCCGTCAAATAAACTTATTTTTTACTTTACTTCACGCCCTACTAAATACTGATCCGTCAAATAAACTTATTTTCGACTTTACTTCACGCCCTACTGAATACTGATCCGTCAAATAAACTTATTTTTGACTTTACTTCACGCCCTACTGAATACTGATCCGTCAAATAAACTTATTTTTGACTTTACTTCACGCCCTACTGAATACTGATCCGTCAAATAAACTTCTTTTTGACTTTACTTCACGCCCTACTGAATACTGATCCGTCAAATAAACTTATTTTTGACTTTATTTCACGCCCTACTGAATACTGATCCGTCAAATAAACTTATTTTTGACTTTATTTCACCCCTACTGAATATTGATACAACAAACAAACGTTTTACATTTGGTTCACTCCACAACGCATTCTGATCAAGCGAATAGACATTTTACGAAACTTAAGATGATTATGAAAAATAAAAACTTCTCGCGGCTGACTGCTCACTGCATGTCATCCTGTATTATTTGCCACGTGTTATTGGATTGGGCTCTTAACTTCTTAACTACCGTGGATCTTCCAAGCATGTTTCAGTAAATATTTGTGTCTTTTGCTGTACACAGTGCAGGTATCTGGATATCACGGCATTTTGAACAAAAAAAGCACCTCTGCTTTGCCTGTCTTGCCTGTCTTGCCTGATCCCTCTCTCTCTCTCTCTCTCTCTCTCACACACACACACACACACACACGTATATATATATATATATATATATAAATTTATATATATATATATATATATATATATATATATATACGTGTGTGTGTGTGTGTGTGTATATATATATGTACACACACAAGAAACACGCATATACATTACCAAGTGACCTGTCGTTTAAGGTGTACCTGATAAGAAAAAGAGATTAAAACTAAACAAATGTATTATTTGTTTATTTAAAATAGAAAATGCACAATTATGTGGTTTGAATTCTGATATAGGACTTATTCAAAAACACGAAACCTCTGTCAGTCTGCAAATTAATTGCGACTGGAAATTACGAAAGTTCTTGGCAAGTCTTGGTAAGTCTTTTGTTTCAATGACGGGGAACAGCCCTGATTGGTACAAGGGGAGGTCACTATATTCTGCTTATGCAGCAATTATGAGTAAAGAAGAGCATCATTGATAGGTATATTGGATGCCATTGTCCCCTTCCTGTGCAGCATTACAATATAATAAAGATCCGTACTGATCGGTACATGGGAGGTCACTATACCATTTGAGTAGATCATTAACTCGTAATAGGAAAGTTCAAATGCATCATACTTCAGTTCATTTCCTCAATAACAAGGATGGCATGTATGATTCGGTCTGCTGTGGAAAGTTCTATTTCAGTAAAACATATTTGGCTATTCAAGAAGATAGATTGAGAATCACGCAATAATACTGTATTGGAAGATAAGTGTAAAATTCATTGCTGAGGAGAAATTAATATCACCTTAGTTTATGCAAAAAGAAGTTGATCCTGAACTGAATCTGATTAAATATGAAGGTAAAAATAATCAAGAGAACTTATAAATAAAACTTTCTATATGAAATTATTTCATATTTATTTCTTCAAAGGTGTACAATACAATTACCCTGTGCTCATCATGGCGTGATCAAAGTCGGACCTCGATGGCATTCTAGGACTATTCAACACCCATTTAGTGAAATCGCCCAAGTAGCTTTCATTGATGTATGACACCCCATTGTTTGTAAATGGTTTCACTCTTATGAATGGTGCATCGGATTCTGTCTGCATAGAAATACATAATGCATCCCGTTATTGTGTAAAAATTAAATGATTTCTTCGCATGACCAAGTTAAATATTGAATAAAGCTTTCCTATGCATTGAAAATAATATACTGCACGAGAATTTGTGATTACACCACATAAAAATGAAACCCAATATTGCTACATTATAATGTCATCGTTTGGATTTCTTTTTCATTTTAAATAGGCAACATAAATATATCATATTTATATGTGACTTACCTTGATGACGATAATCGCCTTGAGAGTGACATAAGCTGAGAAGGATCGGCCTGTAATAGTTTTGTACCGGAGGTCAACCTAAACGAAATATACATTTTAAGGTCAACTGAATTCAATATATATATATATATATATATATATATATATATATA
>JAECUM010048781.1:0-14042 GCA_016617855.1 Megalonaias nervosa
ATATAGATAGATAGATAGATAGATAGATAGATGGAGAGTATGCAGTGATAGATAGATAGTTAGACAAACAGTCGGACGAACAGATGGATAAATAGATAGGTATGTAGGCAGGTAGGTAGGTAAGTAAGTAGATAGATGGATCGATATGTAGGTAGGTAATTAGATAGATAGGCAGGTAGGTAAGTAGATAGATAGACAGATTGACTAGTGTTCATTTCGGTAGTACTTGAAGAATTAAACCAAAAATGCACAGAAAAATTGACCTATTAGAGACAGACAAACAGAGTGGTAAGTCTTTGCATTTTTCTATTAGCAGTCAGGTTCAAACATTCACAATAGCCTGTATACTTCTTCGTCTTCTATTTATTATTATTATTATTATTATTATTATTATTATTATTATTATTATTATTATTATTAAAATATCAATCTTGGATTTTCCATTCCAATAGACGGACGTTTTGTTGGTGGGTCACAATTCTATTTCAACTTAAATTTTCTGGAACTCTTCTAATTTCGAAGGAAGAAGAGTTTAACTGTACTTGCTGTCTTCAGAAAATATCGATCCAAGCATTTTAGTATGAGATGGGCAGGAGACAATGTCTAATAATAAACAAGGGCAGAGTCGTATCTTTGTCCGGTAGTGAAAACAACTATCTTGAATTTGACGTGTCAAAGGAAACATGATATAGCCTCCTTAGACAGCACTTTCACAATTATTGTCATTGCAAACAGCTTTTCGACTAACTGTTCGTGGTCTTGTGATATATACCAATCCAGGGCCGTGATCTTGACCTGTATCCTTTAACCCTTGACCTTCATCCCAAATTCCTGACAGTCACCCTAGGCCACTCGTCCTCTAAAGTTTACTTTAAAAATGGGCATCTGGCCTATAAATTAGTTGTAATAACGACACATACATATGTTTCCTAGACCAACGGCCAGTAAATTTACTTAAAACCATGGACTGTTCTTAAAGTTTTTTGAGACAAAAATGAGCCAGAAATCCTCAAAGGATTACTATGAAAAGTATGCAGCTGGTGTTCTAAATACTTTTTATAGCAACAAAACTCTGGCCCACTTGTCTTCTAAACTGTTATGATGAGAACAACAAAATCATTAGAAAGTGATCGCCAGAAAAGTTCTTATAAGAATGTAATAAAAAAAAATTTGGCCACCGGCCTAAAAAATCTTATGAAAAACTGGACAAATAGTCGTGAAAGTTTTATTAGAAAAACCTTTGCCACTGCACACCAAAACATTTATAAATTTATACCTTCTAGGCCACAGACATTACATTTCTTCGGAAGAAGGAAAAAAGGCCAAAAATCGCCACATTTTTTAATGAGAAAAACCCTAGCCACTTGTTCTCAAATTGTTCTTATAGCGACAGAACCCCCATTGACAATCCAAATAGTTGCTATAACAGCAGAATCAGTGGGTTTCCAATACCTCTCATACAGCAAGAAAAATGAGATAAAAAGCCAACACAAATCCTCGGATTTTATTTTAAACTTACTTGAATATACTGTGCTGAGATTAACTTGCTAGTGATATCTTATTTTACAAGGCCCACCCAGCACCGAAAGCCTCGCAGTATAGATAGTGCATAGGATAAAAGCCAATTGCCAACAGAGTGTGAGGCCGCATCTACACATTTATTTTGAAAAACAATATTAAAATCAAAATATAATAAAAAGCTATTCTGGTCTGAATGAGTGGACCAATACTCAATATTTTCGTCCTCCAATAATTCCTTAACTTTTATATTATGAAAATCCTTTTCCTTCAGTGAATTGTATATTTTCTGGTTTTCCATTTTCATATATTGATCTAAAGGTATCATGCATGTTATCTCCCATTTTGTAATTATTTTAGCTCAAGTATATTTTGAAAAGACATGTATCAGTGTTAGAATATATGCATAACCATTATTAAAATATTGATATAATTGTAAATATACTATACCTACCTGGCATTAGTCATCTGCGTGACTACCATAAAACCCTTACACTTTTTATTTTTCCCCCTGATAGTACAGTGTGTAAGTAGATTGTTTTATCAGCCAATCTTTAAGTTCTGAATATTTTCTATTACTTATATATAACTTTACTATCTTCCTCTGATCTGACTTAATGATTGCTTTTCTATCCAGTTTAATTTGTCTCCCAAACTGAATAATATTTGTGAAAGCAATTTTACTTTCAGGTACATAATATAAGATATCGTAGATACTAAAACTGGATGGTTTATATCATTTTATTATGCAAATTTTCTAACCTGATTGCACTAAAAAAAAATGTCTTGCTAATTATGAGGATTATATATCATGCTAAACACGTGGCTCATCAATCGGTCTGTATGTGTGAAAATTTGCCCCTCTCTAACCTTGACTTTTTTATAAGACGCGACGACTAGAAGTATGTGAACTTGATTCACTAAAAGTATATAAAATACATATATGTCTAGATCCTTAATCGTAATGTATACATTTATGAATATAGTTAATATATGGAATGGTCTGTCTTAGTTTAAAATATGCGAAGTAATGCAGCAACATTGATCTGTTTACAAGACAATATTTCATATACCTTTGACCTGGGTTACCTTTAGCTTGTTTATCTTTATCAGATGTTTAGGGAGTAGATATGCAGCCCGTTTTGTCTGAAGATATTCAGGAGCCTAAGAAAACAAAACAGATGCTTCCCATTAAGGTCACTAGCCGACGACATTCTGCATATTTTACCTCGACGATGGACAACATGGCAGTTTCTCCTATATGCGACCATCAAAACTGACGATTTTGAACAAGGCACGCAGAAGCAAAATCATCTTATTAATTACAAATACAGTTGCTAACAGAAAGCCTTATTTGTGTTCTGTTATGGATGTATGTATATATGTTTTTTAACAATGTCTTGAGATTCAATGAATTTATTCCAACTTCCAAACACCATATAAACTCGATGGTAAATCTGCCAGCTTACCACAAATATGGCTGCTGCTGACGTCATCCTGTCTCTATCTAATGTATAAAAATATAGTACGTTATAGGAATTAACTTCGCACAAACATTTAATTGCTTTGCCAGTCCGGAGGCTTCAATCTATATCGCTCATTTTCTGGATGATGAAGTTAACGGGTATTTTTGTAAGAATTTGAATATACCTAGGTATTTTATGCCAGTATGAATGTAGATTTAATTAATAAAGAAAGGTTATTTATCAGAGTTAGCTAACAGCTCTTTAGTGTATGCAATTCTTACATAGCCTATAAAGCATAGTATAATTACCTGGTGAGAAGATATAATATGTTTAAGCATCAGACAATTTAACCAAAAGGTTAAGAGTTAACCCAGGTTTCTACCTAAAATATTTCTCATGCATAATTTGAGTCAGCCTCAGTACGGAAAGCTAGATGCATACAAAAACATATACGTTATAAAACATGGTACTTAATATAGTGTATTACGTTATTAAACATGGTACTTAATATAGTGTATTACGTTATAAAACATGGTACTTAATATAGTGTATTACGTTATAAAACATGGTACTTAATATAGTGTATTACGTTATTAAACATGGTACTTAATATAGTGTATTACGTTATTAAACATGGTACTTAATATAGTGTATTACGTTATTAAACATGGTACTTAATATAGTGTATTACGTTATTAAACATGGTACTTAATATAGTGTATGCAAAAGCAACATTCAAGAATATACTGCAGAAGTATTTTGTTGAAAATGAAACTTTATAATGGGACAATTTAAAAAAAAAACAAACTGTAAATGTGCGGGACCTCCATAATTTCCAGTTAACAAATATACTTTTCCCTCGTGAAGTGGAAATATTTTTTTTAATGTCACTTGTGGCTTGGCCGCTTGTGAGAAAAAAGTTTCCATATAGGTACGTATGTATGTATGCATGCATGCATGTATGTATGTGTGAATGTATGTATATATGTTTTTATGTATGTATGTATGTATGTATGTATGTATGTATGTATGTATGTATGTGTGTGTGCGTGTGTGTGTGTGTCTGTGCGTGCGTGCGTGGGACGGGACTGCCTCTCTGAGACAACATCATCTTCCAATTCCCAAGAAAGTTCATCATATCTTTAACACTTTACCAGCATATATTTTTGCCAGTCATTCTTCTTTCGTTTCAAATTTTCTCAATCTTGATGTCTTCAGCTTGCTTGTCGTATAGAGATACACCCCCCCCCCTTGTAAAATATTCCCTCAATATTATCTGTCTTGTCAGCTATTTGTTAGAAAAGATATTCATCGATACTAATATGTATTCGTTTGTCAGAGATTTAATGAAATCGACCTGCAACCGACCACAAAAATTTAGTCAAAAATAACCGGATCAGAAATTATCGCAGTGGATTACAACTATGTCAGAAATACTTCGAAATATTTCATATTAGAAAGTCTTGCAGATCTTCAAACATTCAGTAAAATTTTAAACTTGATCCGTCTCAGTATTTTACAGCATTAGGACTAGCTAACGATGCTAGGCTGAAAGGAAGTGTGGTAAAGTTATCGTTGCTAGTAAATTATAATAGGTGTATGTTTGTTTTGTATAGTTTTGCGCCACGTTCAGCACATAGTCGGCCATACATGGCGGCCAGTACTGTATATTTGGTAAGGAAAAAACCCGAAACGAACCACTGACCCATGGGACGCTGCTGGCAACCTTTTTCAAATACACACGTTTGCTGAGCCTAGATTCGAACTAACGCAGACATAGGCGAGACGTGTGAACGATCTGCAAAGGATAGCGCCTTAGACCAGTCGGCTACCAGGGACCCCTAATAAGTTTTTTGAATGATTGAGTCTAGAATCAGAGGAGATAAAAGTATAATTCCTAGTATATATCTTACGCAAAATCGTTAGTGTTATAACCATATTAAGAATAACCAGTCCGCGAAATAGAGTCCCGACGTCCTCAGTAATAGAAAACACGATACACCAAGATCAATAATATATGTTAATGTAAGTAGACACAAAAAATGTAAATGAATGGGCTTTGTGCCAACAATCTCCCACCCCGATGGAAGAAAATGCAATGAAAAACAAATCTGATCAGTGATAGCCAAATATTTGTAGAAAAACAGTTACTGGTCTTCAAAATAGTTATTAAAACAACACAAACGTAGGCAAATCGTCTAGAAATTATCTGTTATAAGAACCGATTCCCAATGACATTGAAAATATTTGTTATAACAACCAATACCCACTGACATTCAAAATAGTTGTTGTAACAACCAATACCCACTGACATTCAAAATAGTTTAAAATAATTATTATAACAACCGATCCCTACTAACATTCAAATAGCCTATAACAATAAAGTCATCGTGATGCCCACACGCCATATACACCAAAAACATAGGATTAAAAGATAGTGCATATCCCACAGTTTTATTAATTTCAAATTCCCTAGGAATAAAACTAAGCTATGCAAAATGTTATGCAAATAAATAATGGAATTCAGCTATAGGAAAGTATCAAGCATAGCTGCTTTTGTATGGCAACATTGTTTAATGCACCAGTTTATAAAATGCCAACCCCCCCCCCCCAAAAAAAACAACTGAATTTAACGTTAGAAATATAGATCATATAGCTGCAAAGCTATTTTACGATAGATAAATATTTTACATACAAAATGACTATTTTGACTTCAAGCAGCAATTCGTCCTGCTTCTAATTAGATTTTTTTAATATAACCGAGTAGTCTTCAGTCCAAACGTCTCATATGACATCTGCATTCTCCAAACATGGTCGTATAAAAAATGACAAGTGTTATTTTTCCTGAGGACGTCAGATTTAAGTCGAATATTAATACCCTAAGTGATATATCATTTTTAATACAGAGTATATATGAAGACCATTTTACATCATTACCTAGAATCAAACACCACACGTTGATGACATTGTGTAGAACTTGGTATATCATTATCAAAGACTAGATTTGGGATGGAAAAGACATTGCAGTAGCAGACAGCATTAAGTCTCTTTTGATGGGATTCAAACATGAATAGTTATTGGTAACAATGGGCCTTTAATGTTTCAAGATCCGCGTTCGAAACATATTAAATTTCATCAGCATATTCCAAAAAGCCATCATCTGCATAGAACATTGCATGACGTAGCAAACCATCAGTGAAATCATTTATCTTTTACCTAGAATAAATATTTCATTCAAATAAATGTTTGGTTTGAGATATGATGATTTATTATTTATTACCTATAAAAAAGACCACTATGAAAGTAAAAAAAATCTGTAAGAATCTTATTTTTGCAAACAAAACCTTGTACATATCTACAATGCAGAAATATAATTAAAGGCTGAAATAAAATATACAGTAATGACTTTTTCGTTATTAAGTAGTTCAACTGATAAGACATTTGATCGTCTATGACCAGCAGTTTTTGCAAAATCTGGTCATTCAAATAGGTCCTTTCACTGTCGAAAGCAGGAGTCACTGTTATTTGGCACATGTATATAGCACAGACGAATCCCTGCATACCTTGTCCCAGGTATGCATAAAAGGTGGGTCGTTTTTGACAAATTGGCGTCAAGAGTACCAAATTTATGACAATATTGTCATTTGAGTTACTAAGCTCGTTAAATTATTGACAAAATTAGCCACGCGTTGAAATTTCACTAGCAGGTTTAGCACTCACAATTGTTTTATGATATTTTTGTTCGGTTGCCAATTGGGTCTAATATTTATCGGTGCCCGAGCGCTAAATATCTCTTAGCCAAAGAACCCGTCTACTGGTAGTGGTGGTTTGGGGTGGGGATGTGGAATAAAATATAAAGTACTAAATTATTTGAGATGCACTATTTGGCTAGTAAATGGATTTAACTTTTTCCACAATTAATTGCACAAACTTTGATCTGTATACTATAGTTGACAACAAAATAATTGCTTTTATTTCCATACTGTGTATTTAATTTCCGACTGATAAAATATCATATGAACTCCTGGTGTAAGGCTATGTTATACGGTGATAAGATGGGTCCCCCCGTTTAATAGCACGTACTTCAAAATAAATGCCCTGAAACACCTGCTTTTCAAGGCTGGAATAAATTTCTTTAATAAATGAATGAATGTCTGGTTTTCATATATGGTGCCCATTAAAAGTAAAATCCTATAGATGTAAAGATAGGGAATAGCACAAAAGTATAAGCCAGATAACCCCTTCCATATAAACGTAAAAATGTTGCCAGCATGGGATATATTAATTGTTTTTACTCACCCTCCCACCCACACTGGAACAAATATGGTCCTATTTTATGATTTCTTGTGGAAATTTATTTTAATAGTCTTTTACACACTGTAGCAACTATTAATGTCATATTTTCATTAATACTCCTGAAGTTTATTTTATAATAAAGATTGTGTAGTTTTTATCCATCAGTAATATCAAAGGCAACATTTTACCATGTCATTATTGTTTTGAAATCAGAGGTCACTGATTTCGTATTCTTCCAGGGCTTAAGCGCATTTCTTGTCACAGAGGTCATTGATTTCGTATTCTTCCAGGACTTAAGCGCATTTCCTGTCGTAATGTTTCTGTTACGAAAGACAGAAACACTACCCCTTTCCTAGTTGTTAAATGCCAGATAGGCAATACTTGAGTGGTATTTAGAGAAGAGATCAATAATACGATTACTATTGGCTTTAACTCCTTCACCATGCACAAACGTTGCACGCCGTATGTATATTTTGCACATATGCAAATTTACGCTCGTATGTAATGAAAATCAGCAATGCGTTCACATGGCTTGGTTTGGCTTGGTGTTTTACTACACAACAGCATGGGTAGGTTTTAGTTCCAAAGCAATTTTAGTGATTATAAAGTGCCTTCCCTAAAGACGCACTATCATAGTCGACTTAAAGTGGCCCAATTGTGGGATTCGAGCCCTCGTCCTTTCATCGCGAGTCCAGCACGCTTACCACTGGTCCGCCTGACTCTCTTTCATTTGGGATTTTGGAAAAGGATGCAAACTGAATTTTTTCAGGTACAAGTCTGTGCTATATTTTCGGTTATTGTATCCGTGATGTAAAATCTGCGATTGTTGACACACACCCCCAACGAAAAAAGACCCACAAAAAACGACGAAGACGATGATGACAACAGCAAGCAAACAATCATGATGATGATGATGACGATGATGATGTTCATCATCATCATCAACAACAACAATAATAATAAATCTGTAATTGGGACAACAAATGAAGCGTCTGATATTTACGAAGTATGTACAACTCTCGTAACAACGACAATTACTACATCATAATATTTACGAAATGCATAGAACTCTCGGCAGAACGACAATCACTACTAGTGAATATTTTCTTTTCCCAAGTTAATGCCATATATATTTCACAGTGTGATATTTTGGCGAAGATTAAACTCACTCTTTGCCAAAAGACGCTCACCTCCACCCATATTCTTAAATTCAGCTCACATTCATAGTCTGATCATATAAATTTAAGGAAGCATTAGTACTGGGTTGACGTAATCTGTCGTAGTAAATTACATTTTTGTCATTTTCTAAACTATTTAGCAACACAATTTAAGTCCTATTCAGCAATGCATTACAATAGGTTCGTCATTGTTGTCTAGGAAGTTAGAGGAAAAATTACTTCAGAGAGACTCGATTTAAAAAAAAATAAATATGTTTCTTTATGTTTTGGTCTTAACAATAATATTGCCGTCACTTTGGATTTTACTTTTTGAACGAGAACATATCAAAGATAATATGCAAACATGTTATTTCTTGAATAATTTATTAAATTACGGGGTTCTGCTTGTAAGTTTTACTTCCCTAAGAATAGTTTATTCAATATGAAATTAACATACAACCTAATAATGTAAAGCCCCTATGACAAAAGTGGTATATCCTTAGGCAAGGCACTTGACTCAGTTAATTCAGAACTAAATAAGGTATTGATCTTGCTGCCTCGTAAAAGATCAAACCAAAACAAACCGAAGCCGATCCCCATTTCCATGTCTAAATTATAAATTAATAAATTTATGAATTATCGGAATAAGGTTCAGAAATTTAGAGAAATAAATCTTACTATCTATAACTACTTCTTAATATTCAAACTGCTTATTTTAGCAGATTTTTGTTTATAAATTACAGTTCAAAGATGAAATGTATTTTCGATCAATATGGCAGCTGAAACGGACAACATCTTTTTCAACACTGGATCTCCCACTGAAATTCCCGTGTGATGTCACATAGTTCATTCGGTCGGGTCAGCTTGAGTAGATATGCACGGATTACAATAGGCTGTCAAGCGTTTCTGTACATAGACTTTGTATGTTCGTGCTGAACAGCGTTAAGAAATTTACGTTTAACGTTGTGAACGTGTTCTTGTGTTCCTTAGCTTTTGTTTGCATTCGGAGAATTATATGCTGGGTAAAATGGTTCATATTCCAACCCATGTTACTACTAATATACGTCTTTTGTGACAGTCGCCTATTTTTTCCCCCTGTATCCATTCGGCTGCCGATTTGAAAGACGGTTGCCCTATTGTTGACAGCAATAGTAAAATAAACTGGATATCGAAGACGGGGCAAGGAAAATTCCAACGGTCGCAGCCAATCAGTAATGAGAATACTACGCAAGAGCGTAATTGGACCAAAAGTGATTTGTTAACGTATTGACATAACAAAAATATGCAACTGTAAACACTGTATGTAAAGTGTACCAACAATGTGATAGGAAAGAATAATGACGTCTGATCATTGTTAACCAAAAACACAATTCGTCCATCATAAACAAATATCGATATAGAACATCAATAAAGGAATCGGTTGATGATATTGTTGACCTCTAAATAGGAAACACAATAAATGTTCAAATTTCCAATCACGTTAGAGCTAAATACATAAAGTTGGTTTCATATGACATCGCGAATGATACCTTGTGCTGGATGCAAGAATGTATTAATACATACATAGATATATAGAGTTTCTTTTTCTTCAATTATTCCGTATCTTTTTTTCGCGAACAGTAGGAATACGATTTTCCTGCGAAATTGGAATGCTCTAATAATGCCAATTTTCAGCACCCCATAAGAGAGTCTAGAGGCTGGCATGACCACGGAGGAGTATTCACCTTCAACATTACTATGCTAATGTTGTATATGTCGATATTTTCAACTGTCATATTTTTTCTTCTTTATGAAAAGATTATTTTGGACTAGGGATGACAATTTATAAAACCAAATAAAATGTTTAGGTGCATGAGTACGTGACAGAAAATATCTTGCAAGTTGTAGTCTGCGCACAAGAAGAAACCATGGGACAATCTGGGACAATCTAGGACAATTTGGCGGCAGTTCTAACATTACGAGACCATTCACTAATAGAGAATGATCTGAATGCATGTTATCGGTAACATAAGCTCGACTGGCATGAACTTATTATTGCCCATGTAAGAGGTGCGTTTTCTATCAAATTTTCAGGCAGACATCATTTGCTAAGTGCGTGCGTGCGTGGGTGTGTTTGGATTTTTAACGTAGCTTTAAAACATTTTCAGCCATATCGCTACGATGTCTGCAGTGTGGCAGCTTATAGTGATGTGTAGTACTGGGGTGTTATGCAGCAGACATATAGCATCATGTTCCACCCAGTCACCAGGCCAACCAGTCCTAACACTAACTTCTTAACGCTGAGCGCCATGCAAGGCAGCTGCTGGTACCATTTTTATAAGTCTTTGGTATGACTCGGCCGTGGTTCGAACCAAGGCGGTAGCCCTAACCACTTAAGCCACCGGAGCGGTGCATTCGCTATGCTATTTAAAAATAATTATAGTACTTTAGTCCCAGAGTCAAGTGATCCTCCATATCATTCTTTGAGCTACGTGAACCATTTCAATTAATCCATGGTCTCATTTTTCAAGTTTGCCGATATGTACATACGATACGGACAGCTCAGACACATCTGAGTCCTGTTTTGGCGTATTTGTGTCAGGAACACTTTGATCCCTGATCAGGTATTTTCACTTACAATCCTACGGATCATATCCAATGCGTATTCTTGAATCATAGAAATAACCGAGATTGTCTGTATGGTGGTTTTGCGACCATGGCTGTGATCGTCTAATGTTCTTGGTCCAAACGAAGTGAAACCAAGGCTTATCATCGAGTCAGGTGGTGGGCTAATGGAGCCACCGTATATATACGTAGTTTATGTACTGACACACGATATGCCAGGAGGTATTTATATTTGTTCCAACTTGATGTCGGTTGAAAAATACCTGGTTTGTCTTTAATAAGGAAAACATGCACCCTTGCTCAACTAGCACATGTAATTACTTTAAGAAATTTTAGAAATGATTAGGAATTGGTGATTTTAAAGAATTAAGTATCGGCCACAGTTTTCTGCCAAAACTAGAAACAAGGCAACCAGTTCAAAAATTTACCTAGAGCAGATGTTCGATTTGGGATGAGTGGGGTTGCGACATGGCTTTTTAAGGAATGTGAAAAGTATGCTGAATCAGGGTATTTAGAGAATGAAAGAAACCTTGATCAAAGGGATACTCCACAGCCACTACTGTCTTCAAGCATCTCCATCCTGACACACTACACTACCAAATTTGACTAAGGGCAGATTACTCTCTACCCCAGACTTTACCTTTATAAGACTTCTCGTAAATTGAAAAGGTAACACTTTCAGCTGTTTACACGCATGTGATTCAAATAAAATCAGTAATTTTAGATGTTTTTAAATATTATACAGGTAACATTTTCGTCGTCCTTGTTAGTCAGGCGGCGCGGGTGGGTGGATTTAACATCAAACTGTACAAGTTTAGGATTTATTCGCGGATCTGGCATGGTGACACTGCTGATGATATATAGGTTACTACATGAGCGTACATGGTCTGTTTATAAAGTAGTTACTAATACACTATACTACTTTTAGGTACACGTGTAGTGCACGTGCGTGTAATATCAATATGTTCAGTATCATAAAACACAACACGATTATGTCAATGTAAAAATTAACGGAGAAAAAAGGTAGTATACAATAAAATAGTTTGTCGAAGTGACACGCATGGCATATAAGAAAGATATGCACATTTTTAAAGATAGAATATAGTTAGTTATTCATGTGAGGCGAAGGTCTGCTCCGCGGAGTCTTGAGTGTCCGGACTACTCAAGCGAAACAACTACGTTTTTCCACCTCTTCTCACGGGATCTAGCAGTCTAAGTTTTTAAAATACAATATTTCTAAAAGAATAAAATAACTCGAAAATTGAACGCGCTTAAGAATTCATGTTCATAACTTAATATTATGTGATAAAAATCCACCCTAAGCTGTACGATTAGTATTGATACTATGCTTTTGGTACAATCCGGTGGCCTAGTGGTTAGAGCGTCCGCCTCGGATGCGGGAGGTCGCGGGTTCGAAACCTGGCTGAGTCATACCAAAGACATTAAAAAATGGTACTAACAGCTGCCTCGCTTGACGCTCAGCATTACGAGGTTAGTGTTAGGACTGGTCGGCTTGGTGTCAGGATAATGTGACTGGGTGGGACATCAAGCGATGTCTGCGGCATGATGCCCTAGTGCTAGTCATCACTATAAACTGTCACACTGCAGACATCGTAGCGATGTGACTGAAAAATGTTAAAGCTACGTTAAAAATTTAAATCACACACACACACACACACACACACACACACACACACACACACACACACTTGCTACAACAATATTAGTGGCGGAACTAAGGTACTATGGATGTATAAACGGGCATAGACATATATTCAAAGCATGCAAAGGGGTAGCCCAGAAGTACTCTTCATATTTAAATTTTGATAACAACGTGTGCTCCATGAGTATTAAGTATGCCGAGCTACTTTGAAAAAATATATAATAATTAATTTTCTCTAAACATTAGCAAGAAAAAAAATGAAATATCCTTACTGATAAAAGATAATCAGCACACTCACGGGTTCAGTATATTGAGTATTGCATAATAAAGAAAAAAAAAACTAAACAGAAAACAGTTGTAAAGGAAAAAAGACATATAAAAGGAAGGAAAGGTGGAATAAGGACAATACATGTTCCCTTCGTTTTAATTTCCATGACCAGCAAGAAAACGAGAATAAAATGAAGGTCTATTTTGCAGCCAAGAAATACGGCCATGCGTCTCCTGCAGTATCTATGTGTGGTTTAGAAACATATAGAATTTCACACACAGAGCGCAGAGGTCACCATCATTGTTGCTTATGTCAAAAAGTTGAATTATGCTATATACCGCTAGTTTCTTGGCAGCGAATGATATAGTAACAAGAAATACAATTTTCATGCGTAATGAACACGAGACTAAGAGTGTAAACTGCAGTAACTGTTTTACTCACCTCAGCTGGGGTCCTCCTGTCCCCCAAAAAGTAAGTCTCGTCGAGTTCACCACTTTATATTGTTTTAAATATATAATCTTGTAAAATCTAGAAAGTTAGAAAAAAATGGATGCAAATAGACGAATGCAAGGTGTCTATGCAAAAGTGTTTACATTCTATTCACTCAACTACAAGTACGTACTTTCCAACACAGTTTATAACCACTTTTCACAGTCCAGGTCGAAACTAGCTTAGCTCAACAAAAGAATACAATTGCAAGAGCATTATTAGATTTTATCATTCAAACTATGGGCTCAAATTTCAAGCATAGAATGGTCATATATGTAGTAGTACAGACAACACCGATACATATTGTTTTTCAATATTCCATATTATTGCCAATGTAATTATGGGTATGAACACGTTCTACCTAAAATGGACAGTGCTCTATGGTAGCGCATTGGGGACTTGGGCCAAAAAATTGGATTGTGAGTAAGAGTTTAAAATATTGTCGTGACAGATGACTGATTCACTGGTGCGAAACATTACTTTCGTGCGCACATCATATTATCTTATGTTCTGGTCCTATCATTTCATATATGAACCGATAAAATCGAGCTTTGATACCCTAATACTAATATATATATATA
>JAECUM010048785.1:0-12928 GCA_016617855.1 Megalonaias nervosa
ATATATCGTTACATCTCGTACTTAACAGATTAATAAAAGTCTCCTAGTTCCCCACTCCTTGATTATATCACGCCTCACCAACACCCAAATGCAATTAAAAAATCTTAACATTTTGAGCTTGAATTACAGATATACTACCTGTATCTTCAGATTAAGAGAGTCGTATTTTATAACATATTTATCATTATCTGACATTTCATGTACTTTTATTTGATAGGGCTCACAATACACACATATTTACGAGACCCACGACCAACTTCAAAGTTATTACTTGATCTACCTAACTATAAGACATACTTGCAAATATTATCATGCACTGTTTCTGCATTATGGACTTCACTACAACCACACACGTCAGAGGCATACAACAAAGTGATAAAAACTTTAGTTTTCAAGTTTGAATAAACTATAACGTTTTAACATTTGTTCCAAACTGATCTTGATCAGAATAAAACTACCAATTTCTTATAATACTAGCTAACCTTAAGTATCCGTCCTTGCTGATAACTACTTCCTCAGTTTTATCAAGATTTACCTTAAATTTTTCCAATCGTCACGGTATTACATAAGTCTACCTAATAAACGTTGTATTTCAATTGCTGTATCAGCCGTAATGAAAGATCGTCTGTTTAAAGTACAACCAACAGCCAAAGCACCTGTTCTCTATCAATAACACAGCTAAACTCAGAAAGTGTACTTTGGAGTTAATTTAGAAAAAATGATTAAGAATCAGTGGTAACAACATATAGCCCTGTTGAGCAATCTAATGGACACTGAAAGACATGTTACCGATGTTTAGATTACGCCATAAAGTTTCCTACTGAATTATATTAAAAGCTTTCTCAAAATTTATAAATTTGTATTCGTCAGATATTTCCAACCAAATAATTTCAAATCGGACTCATCTTTTGATGCCCAGAACATTTAGTACGTATACAAACAGATATCATCGTGGTATACTCCGATATCTTTGTTTATTAATCTTACCAAGTAATTTCATATGGTTCTTATCTTTTGATAAACAGTCCGGTCAGAAATGCATGTACAAACAAGTATCATGATATATTCTGGTATATTTTTAATTAATCTTACCAAGTGATTTATTCCTCTGTGGGTTACTCTCATGTAATATATTCACGAATACATTGATGACTATATGATTGTTATCAATGTGACTAGGTATTTGAGTTGAATATATTAACATATACGTTCATGACTACAGGATTGTTACATTGTGACTGAGTAATTATACCTGAGAGAAATGGCTTTAAAGAAGTCTGCTTAATATTTAACCACTGAAAGGTTACGTTTATTGATAATAGAATCTGACATTCTACAAAATTCAGGATGTTTAATTAATCTCATCAAGATTGGGATAAGCGTATGGATTTGGGTTTTTATCGTTTAAAGAGCGTCAAATCAATGTTAAAGCTTATAAATCATGAGGACAAATTATTTATCTTTAAGACCTGATAATTCGCTCCAACTTCATCGGAGATATGGCCGATCATTTGTTGATTTGACATTAAACATAAATCAATTAATCAATCAAACATAAGTTGATTCCAGATTGTTTCTATCAGCTCGAAAACTTAGCACCGATGTAGGTTTTACGTCAAAGATTTGTGTCCCTTCTGTCGAACGTGTGTATGTTTCATCCATGAAATCTCGACATTGGAGAAATTTAATAAATACGAACTGATTAAAACAAGGACAAATACAGTTAGTGTCAGTAGTTACATTTCAAATGACTTCTTGTTTCCCCTTCAAGGAGAAAACCCTCAGTATGTCCCTTCTATTGACATCTGTATGCCATTTTGTGTATCTATATATTTCATGTTACTATTGGTACCCTGAAGCCATGAGAGTTACATTTGATAGCACAATTTTGGCTATCGATCATCTAACATTTCATGCTCTGCGGGTCCGGGCTTGTAGAATTGGCCCGACGTGCCTCGCCACGTGTCGTAAGAGACGACTAAATAGAGGCAACCTGTTTGCCGTGGGTTGCGACCCGTGTCGGAGGAGGAAAGGATCCTGGTAGTTGAGCAGAGGCTTTCCGATGCAATACACTACTTTGGCCTTTACTTCTTCTAGACGGGTGGTTGGGATGGGCCCGATTTCGACAAATCAGCTGGTCACGCCGAGCCCTAGCAGGTCTTCACTTACTCGCACTCTTTCTTTATCTTTCTCCTTGTATCTATCTTGATACCACCGTTGCCCCTACATTCTATCCCTTTAACTTTCCCTTTCCCACGTCTTATAAGACTTCCTAGAAGGCGGTGGCTCAACGGGTCAATCGGGAGGTAATTTTACTGACTGAGTATATCTTACAGGATCATTCAGGAGGTGATTTCGCCTGTGTATCTGTGTATCACTGGCACTTGAAAATTGTCCCCTTGTTGGGCTCCTTGGTGGGCGGTGAGCACGGGTGCTGAATTTTAGACACACCAACATGGAAAATTAAAACAAAAATCAGCTAAAACGCACCAAAACTGGATCTGACTCAGATGACGAACCATGTTGTGTGGATTCAGTTCCACCCTTCATGGTGATACAGTCTAAAGATGCCTCAAAACCGGTTACTATACTCTCTCCGTTTGTTATGGAAAAGACAATTATGGCGTTGATTGGTACACCAAAAAGTGTTAAAAAGTTGAAATCGGGCTGCCTACATGTCGAGTGTGAGCGACACGGTCAAACAGAAAACATCAAGAAAATGAAAACTTTCTTCAATATTACAGTGGCCTCGTTCGCCCACACAACACTCAATACGTCCAAAGGCGTGATTCGATGTCGTGACTTGGCTGGAGTCAGCGACACGCATATCATTGAAGGGGTGAAAAACGAAGGTGTCACTGCAGTACGTAGAATATGTATTAAACGTAACAACAATCTGCAGGACACCACCATTATACTCACTTTCAACAAACCAAAAGTACCCAGAGTTGTGACAGTTCGCTTTTTGCAAGTAAAGGTTGATGTATACATTCCAAACCCACTTCGATGCTATAAGTGTCAGAAATATGGCCATTATGAAGACCGCTGCTCAAAAAGCCAAATGTGTGGCCGATGCGGAGACCATTCTCACCAGGAATCTGAGTGTAGAGCAACTCCGCATTGTGTCAATTATGGAAAGGAGCACCACGACAAATCCAAGGATTGTGATACCTGGAAACAGGAGAAGGAAAAAAGAGGATAAAATACACAGCTAATATTCCCTATCCAGAGGCCAGACAACTTGGACAGACAAAATCATCCCTTTCTGTCCCATCCTTCTCCACTGTAGTGAAAACCAATCCCAAAGCAGCAAAGGACGCTCAAACACAGACAGATCCACCCGCATCAACATTAAGAACACCCCATTACCAAGCACAGAAAAACACGACATCTACTCAAACAACATTTAATAATACCCAACCACCGAAATCACTAAAGAATATAAACAACTCTCAAGGAAATAGGCAGCACATGGGCACAGATGACCCCATCAAACTCTATAACAGGTTTGGAGAGATTCAGAGCATGGATACAGAAGAAACTGCTCCATGTTCTCAAGGTGGCTCCAGACCTAAACAAAAAAATTATCATCCCCGTACTTCCTCCAGAGAAATAACCATACAGATTGTCTCCGCGGAAGATTTAACCTAACTCCACAATCTCCACTCTAAACTTATAATGAAGAACACCATCATATCATGGAACTGGAAGCCAATTACAATGATATTCTTCTGCTTTTAAACGAATATGACCCTTCAATAATATGCCTTCAGGAAACTTTTTTAAAAGATACGGATAACATCCCACTTTAAAACTACTCCCTGTTTAACACCTACTTTCAGAATGTTGACAGGGCCTCAGGAGGAGTTTCTATTGCGTGAACAATAGAGCCCCTCATAGCATCATCCCTTTAAAACAAATTTGCAAGCCATTGATGTAAGTGTCACTCTACATCGAGTGATTACCTTTTGTTCTATTTACTTACCACCAAACACCAAACTACTACTAAATGAATTAGACACTCTTGTTCAACAACTTCCCGCACCACTCTTTTCACTTGGTGATTTTAATGCCCATAACATTTTATGGGGATCAAACTACATAAGCATGAGGGGCAAAAAGATTGAAAACTTCATTACAAGACACGATTTGTGTCTATTTAACACCAAATCTCCAACGTACTTACACGCAGGAACGGGTACATACACGTGAATCGACTTGTCAATTTGTTCTCCTTCACTACTTTTAGACTATAATTGGAAGGTCGCTGATGACCTTCACAGCAGTGATCACTTTCCAATCTCTCTAAAGAACACCAAAGTTACAATTGATGACACAGTTCCACAGTGGAATTTAAGAAGGCCGACTGGGCCAAATTTGAAACACTTTGTACAGCTAGGCTTAACAGAAATACTGTCCTAAACGACAATGACCCTATTCGACAGTTTACTTCCGTCTTAATTGAGATTGCAGAGGAATCCATTCCTCAGTCCTCACCGAACTGTAAAAAAGAACCCCAAAACCGTGGTTCACCAAAGAATGTAAAGAAACCATTACACAACGCCGAGAAGGACTGACAAAAGTTAATAATCGCCCAACGCCCGAAAATTTAAATAAGTACCGTATTGTTCGGGCCAAAGCTCGCCGCACGATTAAAGAAAGTAAAAGAGCATCATAGAAAAAGTATGTTTCAACTTAAAATTCTCGTTCCTCTATAAAGAAAGTTTGGGACACGATCCGCAAAATAAATGGAAAGGGAAAACAATTCTTTCCGACATCTCAAACTAAATAACAACAATTTCAAATCCAAACATGAAATAGCTAATATATTTGCTGATAGTTTCTCTAAAAATTCTCATCGTCTAATTATTCAGAATCTTTCCGAAGATTCAAAGCTTAAAATGAAAAGACACGATTGAAAATCGCATCGAATAACTCGGAAAGCTATAATCAGTTTTTGAAACGCCTTCCAGAATCATCATTAACAGTTCTTCTCGAAATCTTCAATGATTTATGGATTACTGGTAATGTTCCAAAAATTTGGAAAGAAGCAACAGTATTACCAATTCCCAAACCAGGCAAAGATAGCGCAGATCCTACCAACTATAGACCCACATCGCTGACTAGCTGCGTATGCAAAACAATGGAACGAATGATCAATTCTCGGCTTGTATGGTATTTGGAAACCAACAATTTAATATCTCCTTTCAAAAGTGGCTTTCGTTATGGTCGCAGCACAAATGAAAAACTGGTTAGACTGGAAACATTTATTCGCGACGCTTTTATCAAGAAGGAACCTTTGGTAGCGGTTTTCTTTGACTTGGAAAAGGCCTATGACACAACATGGAAGTACGGGATACTAAATGACCTGCACGATCTGAGTCTAAAAGGCCGCCTGCCCTCTTTCATATGAAACTTTCTCTCAGACAGGAATTCAAGGTACGAGTGGGCTCCACCCTCTCTGATATGCAGGAGCAGGAGATGGGTGTGCCCCAGGGCAACATTTTATATGTGAACCTTTTCAACATTAAAATCAATAGCATCACCAAGTGTCTGGCTCCTGGTGTGGATTGCTCTTTATACGTTGATGACTTTCGAATATGTTACCGATCAAAGCACATGCATACAATTGAAAGACAACTACAACAAAATATGAACAAGATTCAAAATTGGGCCACTACTAACGGTTTCAAATTCTCGAAATCAAAAACTGTATGTATGCATTTCTGTCAGTTACGAAGACATCATGATGACCCTAAACTCACCCTGGACGGAACACCAATTCCAGTTGCTGAGGAAACAAAGTTTTTAGGCATTATCTTCGACAGAAAACTGACCTTTATTCCATACCTGAAGCATTTGAAAGCTAAATGCTTGAAATCTCTAGATTTACTTAAAGTAGTATAGCACTCTGTCTGAGGTGCTGATAGAAAAGTCATACTCAGTTTATATAGAATGTTTATTCGGTCGAAACTAGACTATGGTTGCGTTGTTTATGGTTCAGCTAGGAAGTCCTGCTTGAAGATGCTTGACCCAATTCATCATCAGGGAATAAGACTCGCTCTGGGAGCATTTAAGACATCCTCGTGTGAAAGCCTACTCGTTGAAGCAACGTAGAGAATTGCTTTCCGCACAGTATGCTCTCAAATTAAGCTCAAACCCTCTGAACCCTGCTTTTTCGGCTGGTTTTCAACCCAAATACAAACCTTATGCGAACATAAACCAAACGCCATACCTTCCTTTGGCATTAGAATATCACCCTGCCTCGACAGTATCAAAATTGATCTTTCAAAAATTCAGAATACGTCCATCTCCGATACATCCCCCTGGCTACTCAAACAACCAAAAGTACCTTTTACGTTACACGATTGAAGAAAATCGGAGACAAACCATTCCATCTTCCACAACTCTTATCACGAACTCCTCGCACGATTTGAAAACTACACAAGAATGTATACTGATGGATCAAAAGATGAGGAAAAGGCTGCTGCAGCCTTCTTTAGTGGAAAACACACAACAAAAGTTCGCTTGCCAAATAGTACATCAAGTTTTTCGGCCGAAATCAGAGCAATAGACCTTGCTCTGTCTTACATTGAAAGCAAACGTATTTTAAACAGCATCATCTTCTCCGACTCACTGTCAGTACTTCAATCACAACATAATAGAAAGCTGGAGAACCCATTATTAGCCAATATTCTCCTCAAAAATACTAAGCTGAGTACCTCCCACAATATAGTATACTGTTGGTTACCCAGCCATATTGGCATTAAAGGTAATGACAATGCAGGCCGCGCTGCTAAAATAACCTATCACTAGAACCATCTGAAATTTTAAAATACCGTATACTGATTTTAAACCTAGTATCAAAGAATCTTTACGTCAGAAATGGCAGGCATCATGGAATGATGCCGTGAATAACAAACTTCATGCCATCAAGCCAACCCTAGGAGAATGGACTCCTTCCTACAGAAACATCCGTAGGGAGGAGGTAGTCATTGCAAGAATTCGAATTGGTCATACGTATATAACCCACTCGCACATACTAAGAGGAGAAGACCCACCAGAGTGCATTTCTTGCTATGAACCATTCACCGTTAAGCACTTTATGTTGAAGTGTTTCGACCTCCAACCTACGCGCGATCAGTATTACAAAGTGCATGCTATTAGGGAGCACTTTGATACAGTCAGTGTGGATTGTATTATAGACTTCCTGAAGGAAGTAAACATTTATTACAAGCTATAGCTTTTATGGTATCACCTTGAGCAGTTTTGAGTGATGTATATACCGTCCCTTAATTTTAATTACCTTTCATCTGTCTCCATTAACATACACCATTTACAATCCCCGTTCATCGGGATGCTTTATTTATTTATTACCGTTACCATCTTTTCTTTTAGTTTCAACTATTTGGTATCGTATCGCTGGTCGATACAAAACTTTTTACCACTTTTAAACGATCAAAGATATAAACTTTTGTATGGCGTTAAATAGCCTAGCAGTGCTGGTGCACCGTAAAAAAATAATCAACCAACCAACCAAATCTAACATTTCAAATGATTTTAACCAATATTTGATAGTTCTGACAATATGCACATATGTAAGAGACTTATGTCCTAATTCTTAGTGAAGTAACTAGAACCATTTATGACTTGATATGCATAACTATGAAATATACTCGCAAATGTTATCAAGTACTCTTTCAACATCAAGGACTACACTAAAATCACATACTTCAGATGAATACGGCGGATAGGTAACCGTTGCGTTTCAATTATGGCATCAGCCCATAATACATGAGTATCTGCCTAAGATACATGAAATGACTTAAGACGTTTTCTTTATAAATGCCACTGCCACCCTCAGAAAGTGTATTTTGGAGGTAATTTATACAAAAATAAAATAAATAAACAGTATTGGACAAAGAAAGACATTAAATGATACACTAATATATTGCTTATAATATTTGTGATATATCTTCACTCATGTTACACATATTCGGATTATGCCATACAGATTCCCCATATATTATATCAATAGACAAAACTACATATGTGTTTCTTCACAGTGGGCGAAAAGAACCTGCAAGATACGGCGTTGGAATGTCAAGACCATAAGGCCGAGACGTATGTTATTATGCCGTAACAAACGAGTTCCTTCCACCAACTCGGAACAAGGCGCTCTACAGTTATTATGTACTTCTGAAAGAGTGACACGTGTCATTTAAATTTCTTTGCATTTGCAACATGCACAATAGGGAAAATGTTGGCATACCTCTACGTTACATTTCTTTAATCTAGGTGAAATTTCTTTGCATATTGTACTTTGTAACTTGTACATGATTTAAGTATACAGCTAACCATAATGGCTGCACTTATACGCTCAGGAAATCAGACTGAATTAGTTTATAATACGCAATCCTTAGCAGTAATTAAAGGCCTGGTGACCCTCAAATGTATAATTTTCATAAGCTCACTGTAGACCACCATGTCAAATTTATTTCAATATTAAATACATGAGAATGTAAAAAGTTTGAATAGTTGTGCTGTTGCTGTTGTAGGGCTTAACGTCATTTTTAAAGCACAAGATTGGCTATACATTGAGGCCACTATAAATGTTGGAGGGAGAGCCCGACATCACCCCGGAAAGAACCACCGACCGAAGATAAGCTAATTGCAAGCTTTCTCAAATAACCACATTGGCCGAAACCGAGACTCGAACCCACGCAGACAGAGGTGAGATGGCAATGATCCGTAACGGTGAGCGCTTTAGACCACTCGGCCACTCGAGGCCCCTGAATAGTTGTGTACCATTAGAAAAATCTTTCTTACACGAATTACAGAAGAGACTGGGAAGTCGTGATGTTAAGTCATTAGGAGCTGCTTTAGACCACTCGGCCACTCGGGACCCCTCAATATTTGTGTACCAATAGACAAATTTTTCTTACACTAATTACAAACGAGATTGGGAAGTCAATAGGAGTTGCGAAATGATATTTCAGACGACAGATTTACAATTAATTGATGCTTTGTGGCATTTATCTGTATATCTGTCCGTCATGGTTCTACGCAAATGTACATGCGAAATGAAAGTTTGTTTATCTTTACAAACTTTCTTCTGTTATTTAAAGAAAGTGACAGGAATACATGAGTGTAACAAGAATACTTCTTTTTCCTCTCTTCAGCGAGACTGAAAATTATGTTCCTTTCCTTGCTACCGATGCAAGAACCTTTATTTCATCACAGTCAAAACTGAAGAGTGATTCAAGGAGAATGTGAAAAGACATTATCTGACTTGGTGGGATTAGTTCTTGTTTATCGTCTTACTGCAAAAAAAAAAATGAGTTTTTCAATATTACATTCATTGAAATAGGGCAGAGAATCTTACACATGATAAAGACAGATACCATGCTAAAAATAAGCAGACTCTTACTGCCAAACATATGACGTAATATTACGTTTGCTTTAGACAGTAAACCGGAGCATATTATTGCACCATTCCAACATATATTTAAACATAGCGGACAGATGTTCATTTCCCGCTGGCTTTAAAAACATTTGACCTTACCTAAAAGAGGACTACCGTTTAGTTCATGAGTGAAGTGCTCTACAAGTATTGTGTTTGACTCAGATATTACACACGATGACATTTCTTTTCGTAATTTTTGCACGTTTGTAAAGAGAAGTCTCTGAAGAAAAGAACATATTTTGTAACATCTTGATGAAAGTATGACCCTGACTTAACCTGGAGTGTGTGTGCGTGTGCGTGTGTGTGTGTGTGTGTGTGTGTGTGATCACATCGACACAACCAGGCAAATATTATATTTACACATAAATATGAATGACTTTTATTAATAGGTATTCAGACAAAGGTATTTAATGAAGCGACACAGTAACAGCCTAGCAACAATTGATTATGCCACTTTATCATTTAGGGCAAATTTCACCTTTGATTTTTCGCACCCAGATATAAAAATGGCATGTAGAGAAAGTAAAATTTAAATAGGTGAGTATAATTATGTATTTTCTTCCCCTCTGCATTTCAAAAAACTTTAGGAAGTCAGTCAGATGCAACAAGATAACGGAAGGGAGCCAAAAGAACGAAAATATGAAAATTTAATGTTCCATATAATTCATATTAAACGTACAGCTTTATGAATTTCTTTTACTTTGATGTGCTCTTTTATTTTCTTCGTTTGTTTGTTTGTTTGTTTCGCGGGGGGGGGGGTATCCTCAAACATTGCAATTTATCGAGGCAGAGCAAGGTAGAATTGTGTATTCTCTTCATGCCAAAAGAGAGTATTTCATATTAAATTTGCTATTTCATTTACTTCTTTTGTTTTGGCATCCATTGTCTAATGAAGATTGTGTTATGGTGTTTTAAATAGTTTCAGGAGACTAGTACACGTGACATCGTAAATGTATTATTTTCAGTGACGTTGTGCAATAATTATCTTCTATAACAATATTTTACGTTTAGTGAAGATTGGGTTTCATTTCCTTTTCCTGATGCTATTTGTTCATCCCATTCAACCAGTCCCTCCCTGCTTGGAGTATCGACATCTTCTGAAAGCCCTCTCCATCCATTGCTTCGTACGTACGTTCGTTGGTTCATCCTTATCTTCGTCCTTGTGATCGTCTTGAACTAATTAACTCGATTGCACAAAGATTATTTAGAAAGGAATGTTATTTATTATAGGTGTTTTTATTCATAAATGAACTAATAAGATTTTCATTTCAAAAAAAATATTTTTACATTATTAAAATACATTTTAGTATTCTTTTGAACTTTACAATAGGAGCGTACATGAATTACAATAAATGTTATCGCTTTCATTTATCGTATTATGATTGACAGTTTATTGTATAATGAACATCCACGGCTTCACACAGACAATAACACTGTTAATAATGATGTAACACTCCTATATACCTCTTCCGGTTAGACTGATTGATTGATTGATTGATTCTAATTTTACGGCGCACCAGCACTGTTAGGCTATTTAGCGCCATACAAAAGCTTATATCTAGAATCATTTAAACGTGGTAAACGTTTTCGTATCGACTAGCGATATAAAACCAGATTTGAAGGTAAAACGATAATATGGTAACGGTACTAAATAAAACTTCCAGATCAACAGGGAATGTAAATAGTTTATGTTAATGAAGACAGATGAAACGGTATTTCAAATAATGGACGGTATATACATTACATAAAACTGCTCAAGGTCATAGCAGGAAAGTTATAGCTTAGAATAGATGTTTATTATTTTCAGGAATTCTATAATAGAAATCACGTTTATTGTATCAAAGAGTTCCTTCATGTCATGCACATTGTAATCGTGTCCGCGCGTAGGTTGGAGATCGAAACACTCCGTCATAAAATGCTAAACAGTGAATGGTTCATTACAAGAAATGCACTCTGTTTGGTCTTCTCCTTTTAGTATGTGGGAATGGGTTATATAAATATGACCAATTCGAATTCTTGCAATGACTACCTCCACGCTACGAATGGTTCTCTAAGAAGGAGTCCATTCTCTAGGGTTAGCTTGATTGCATGAAGTTTGTTATTCACTGCATCATTTCATGATGCCTGCCACTTCTGACATAAAGACTCTTTGATACTAGGTATTTTAAAATCAGATGGTTCTAGTGATAGAGCCATTTTTGCAGGCGCGATCTGCTTTTGCATTATTTTTAATGCCAATATGGCTGGGTAACCAACAGTATACTATATTGTGGAGGTACTCAGCTCAGTGTTTTTGACGAAAATATTGGCTAATTATGGGTTATCCAGTTTTCTATTGTGTAGTGACTGAAGTACTGGTTGAGAATCGGA
Source organism: Megalonaias nervosa (assembly GCA_016617855.1). Classification (NCBI taxonomy): domain Eukaryota; kingdom Metazoa; phylum Mollusca; class Bivalvia; order Unionida; family Unionidae; genus Megalonaias; species Megalonaias nervosa. The sequence goes on from JAECUM010048785.1 coordinate 11,837, forward strand.
GACGATGATGCTGTTTAAAATACGTTTGTTTTCGATATAATGCACAGCAAGGTCTATTGCTCTGATTTCGGCTGAAAAAAAATTGATGTACCACTTGGCAAGCGAACTTTTGTTATGTGTTTCTCACTAACGAAGGCTGAAAAGCCTTTGCCTCATCCTTTGATCCATCAGTATAAATTTTTGTGTAGCTTTCAAATTGGGTGAGGAGTTCATGATAAGAGTTGTGGAAGATGGAAGGATTTGTAAAATGTACTTTTGGTAGTTTAAGTAACCATTTCTCTACGATGAGATAAAGGTGGTTCGTTCGCTTCAACGAGTAGGCTTTCACACGGGGATGTCTTAAATGATCTTAAAGCGAGTCTTATTCCTTGATGATGGATTGGGTCAAGCATCTTCAAATAGAACTTCCTAGCTGAACCATAAACAACACAACCATTGTCCAGTTTGGAGCGAATAAACGTTCTATATAAATTGAGGATGATTTTCTATCAGCACCCCAGTTAGTGTGCGATACTGCTTTATGTAGCTCTAGAGATTTCAAGCATTTATCTTTCAAGTTCTTTAGGTGTGGAATAAAAGTCAGTTTTCTGTCGAAGATAATGCCTAAAAACTTTGTTTCCTCAACAACTGGAATAAGTGTTCCGTCCAGGGTGAGCTTAGGTTCATCATGTTGACTTCGTAACTGACAGAAATGCATACACACTGTTTTTTATTTCAAGAATTTAAAACCGTTAGTATTGGCCCAATCTTTAATCTTGTTCATATTTTGCTGTAGTTGTCTTTTAACTGTATGCATGTGCTTTGATCGATATCATATTAGAAAGTCATCAACGTATAAAGAGCAATCCACACCAGGAGCCAGGCACTTGGTGATGCTATTGATTTTAAAGGAAAGTTAAAGGGATAGAATGTAGGGGCAACGGTGGTATCAAGATAGATACAACGAGAAAGATACCGAAAGAGTGCGAGTAAATAAAGACCTGTTGTTTGAGAAGTAAATATATTTATTTAGTTATGTTTTTTAAATTATATTTTGTCTGTTAGCAGGGGTGTGGAAGAGGTGAATTCAGCAGACGCCCAACAAAACTGACA